>JAPYYQ010000321.1:0-91387 GCA_030522585.1 Anagyrus pseudococci
CTCGAAATTTGAATTCAGGAGGTGAAAATACATAAAAAAAACTTTGGTGGAGCAGTGGACCTCGATGGCCTACGAAAACCCCCGTGGCGCCCGGACTACTAGGCGTTCACGTGTGTTCGCACTTAATACGGCCGCCGCCGGAGTTGTTTCCGAGTGAACGAGCGGGCGATTGTGTAAGCTTGAGAAACGAGAGATGTCTGTTGCCTGTCACTTGTGTCGCGCAATTGGTTTCGGTGCAGCGATGAATTAGCCTGGAAATTCGTCTGCGGTTAAATCTAAATAAACACGTTGACTACCACTAAAAGCATCCGATGAATAATAGTGAAAAATAATCGCCGAGCTCGTTCCCGAGATTTTGCGGAATATTACTTTTGGCATTTTTTTTCTGAATAATTTCTCCTCGAGCATTTAATTTAAACGGATATGATTTAAGGGAAAACGTTACGGATGATAATGTTATTAAAGGATTGCATAAATCAGGCAATAAAAAGTGATTATGATTTATCGCGAATTCCCGGATAATTCCGAGATATAATTATTAACGTGAAAGATCGCGTACGCGATTACGTTATATTCGGGCAGCCCCGAGAGCAGCAAATTAAAATTTTGCTCGCGCGTATACGCTTTACGTGTAGCAAATGTACCGTTATGCAATCATGCAAATCTTGATGCGCGAAACTATTTAATTTATGATCTTCGTTTCGGCCGGTGCAGCAGCCAGTCGTGCGAGCGGAACGGTGTAGCCTAAAAAATTTCTCAAATTTCCCATAAAGCTAGGGAAGTCGCGCCAGCCCGAGAAAGCTGCTCGTGTTTATTGTTTACAGAAGATGAATGAACGCCAGGTCGAATCTTTATTTACCCAGTGAAAATACGCGTAAAGCCCTGCGGCCGGAGATAGAGCCGAGCATTGCCAAGTGTGCTCCGCTGGAGGGGCCAACGCTCGCCGCGCGGCCCATTTTCGCCCGAACCGCTCGAAAATCAATTTTCCGAAAAGCTAAAATTCAGCCGAGCCCCTTGAAGGAAATTCTTCGAAACGTCGACGATAGATTTGGGGCGCTGTCAATGAAAAATAATGAAGTATACGATAAGCGGAGTAAGTGGATTATCGCACAGGTGGATCGGAATTTCCCTCCCGTGTTGTTTACGTCGCGTTGGCTGTGCCGTGTGGCGAGAAGCGATCGTTACCCGCGCCTCCGACTACGTCACTAAAGCGGCGCCGTCAGCCGGTGCGGTGTAAATAACAGAGGAAAAGAGAGAGAGAGAGAGACAGCGAGACTGAGCAGACTACGCCGGGGGAGTGTGATCCGCGTGCGTGTTTCGCTGCAAACCTTTCTGCTGGGAATTAAAAAACGCGCACAGCTCGACACGGCCCTAACGACAAGACCACCTATAGCTCTTGCTAAAGGAGCCTGACTCTCCTCTCTCCCTCTCTCGCGCGTTAGGCTCTCACGCCGGTGGCCCTCGGGGTATATACCGTTTGAGTCTGCCAGCTCCCTCTCCTCCGCTCTCGCCGTAGCTTTATTTCCCCTTTACTTTCTCTGCCCCAAGAAGGATGACACTAGCTGTTATTGCGGTGCAAGGTAGCGGTATCAGCGCGGCCACCAAGCACCAGGTGTAAAGAAGGTATAGGCAAGCGGCACGAGTTGTCGGCCGAGGAAGGACTCACCTGACTGGCTGCGAGTGACGCCCTGGGACGATGCAGGCTGTTCTCCTCCTCCCGGCAGCCAACGCGCCTCTTTGCGCCCTTTCTCTTCTCTCTCGCTTCTTTTTGCTTGCTCGCCGTGAAGCTGTGGGCTGCGTGTATCGGGCAGCGCTCGACTAGCCAGGAATCAAAACAACCAGTGGAATGGAGCACACGCGCGAGTCAAGTGCAATTAGCGCCGCGGGCAACAGCCTCGGAGGTGTCCATACTCTGTCCCGCGTCTCACCTTAGCCTTCTCTGCACACTATTGCACTCCCGAAACTCCAGCTGCTCTGCTGGCCGAGGCTCGTCCTCGTAAAAAGTAGCAGCAGCTGCAACACAACAACAACACTAGATCTCTCTCTCTCGCTGTCGGGGGATGGGGGGCGCGCGCGCGTGCGTGTGCGGGGGGCAGCGTGGACTGCTGCGACAGCTCGGGCTCCTGCCTCGGAGCACCTCGCGCGCCGAGAGGGCCAGGCGGTGGCACTGTAGGGGCAGGTGTGTATGCGTGCGCCGCCGGTGGAAATATAACGCGCTCCGTCTCTCCGCAGGGGACAGTAGACTAGCAGTGGCCCGCGGCGTTGTGCCAAGCCTGCAGCGGCTGCACACAGTGGCCGGAGAGGGCCAAGAGGGAGGAGAGGCGGTGGCGTTCAAGCTGCAGCAGCAGCAGGCTGTCGATGTTGCTCGGCGGCGGTGTCGCGCGCGCCAACGGCCGCCCCGCTGCAGCAGCCAACAACAACGCGGTTGCCCTCCTCCTCGTCGAGCATAGCGCGCGCGTTGCCCTCCGTCGCTACTGCTGTCCTCCTCCTCCTTTTGTGCTTTACCTGCGCTTCTTCTCCTCTTCCAGCTCTTCTCCCGGCGCTGTTGCTGCTACTGAGATATGTTGCTCCGCTTTGGAGCGTCGTTCGGAGAAATACAGGAGAAAGAGAGGAGAGCGAGGCCTGTACGCTGCACGTGTGTACGTCGCCTGTCTCGCTCCCTCGGCGCGCGCGCGTCCCTGCCTTCTCCCCGCGTGCCCGTGTGTGCAGTCCCTGTTGTTTCTGCTGCGGCCGGGCAATGCTGTACTCGTCTCTCTCTCTCTCTCTTTCTTCTCTGTGCGGTGTATATATACGTGTATGTTGTTGGTGTCACGAATTTTCGGAGCAGAACGTGCGTAGGGTCGTTGTGCGCGAGGCTCCGCCGACGCGAACGTGGCGACGACTGGCGGCGCGACGCGAGATCAGCGCCGGCCGCAGCGGCGGCAGCAACCTCCGGCCGCGCCACCAATGACCGTCTCAATAACTCACTGGAGGGGGGAGAGCAGCGCTTCCACGGAATCGGGCGCAGAAAGGTGGAAGGAGCGCAACAACGCCGTGTTGCTGCGTCGCGTGAATAGTGTTCTGCGAATGCTGCGGGACGATCTGAAGAAAACGCATGATCCTGCGGGGCAGCATTTAAAAACGTCAGGACGAGATTAACCTGGAGACCTGCCAACTTCAGCTCAGTCAACAAGTTACGCGTCTCCACTTTAGAAGGCGTTGAGCGCGTTTATTAAAATTTATAACTGATACAAATTCGAATGTAACGTCGAATCAGTGTCTGGGTAATAAGTTGAGCGCGCTCGACGTCTTTTAAAATGAATATTATAAGAACGCGGAACTTGTTCGAGCAACGAAGTTATCTAGGAGTTTGAGTTTGTCTCGTTTATTCGATTCCGATACGTCCAAAAACTCCAAAGTACTCCTTTAGGTCCCAAGATACCAGAGAATTTTTTGCAAATCATTCAAGCGTTTTTTTTTTGTAAATTCGAAAGATGTGTATTAAGCTGCAACTTACGCCAATAACTGAAAACTAGGCTAGAATAACGTTACGCTGAAAAGAACGTCAGGTTATTTTTGTGAGATAAATTTGAGATTATTCAACGATTTCTCGGTAATCGTTAAATAATTTCGAAATGTTTTAAATTTCCACTCTGAACTCGGTGGAAACAATTCCTTCTTACCAGCAGGGAAAACGCAGAAAAATCGCGTTCTCGAAAGCCGCTCTATGTTAGCAAAGCCGTTAATAAGCAATAATGAAAAAAAAGCTCAGCGCACAGCGAATCAGGTGTGAGTCATTGGACCTCCAAGTTTTGCATCCGAATAATCCAAGTGTTTCACATTTGCGAGCTGATACTTCGCGTAGGAGGCCAAGTAACTGGTCCGGGCTGGTGGCAAGTGTCCCGAGGGAGTCAAGGAGAGCAGTCTCGTGAATAAGAAAGGAGGATAGCTCAGGGGGTAGCGCGTGCGGGCCTGAAGAATGCATGGTGCGGAGACGATTCGAATCCGTGCTTTCCTGCGCTTTTTCCCTTCGCGCCTGTTTTTCTGCAAACCACGGTAGTGATGAACGACTCTTTTTTTTTTTGTTTAGCCGGATTATTGGCTATTTGTCACCTGGTGATACCATAAAATCAATCTCGAGAAATTGAGATTGAGAAATCGCTATGAATGAACGTTAAGTACAGTTTACTAAAATGTATAGTCTACTTTATTTAATTTTATTATAGATTTATTAAATAATCTCGTGTATCAAATGAAATGCATATATTTTGCACGATACTATAATCATTTGGACAATTCTTCACGTTTTAATAATACAGTGCACTTTATCGTTTTTATATACTTATACAAATAAATTACAGCATTTGGGTAAATGGTTTTTTCTTTTTGTAAAGAAATAAAAAAGATCTTTTTGTGCAAACGTTATCAAAATATGATACATCACTTGTAAATATTATGTACAAAATATGCGATACTCAGCCAGTGTTAGTAATATAAGAAAAAACCACTTCGGCTTACTTAAATTACGAATAATCATGGCAACCAAATCGCTCGACACCGATGTTAAAAAAAAATTGAATAAATGCCTCCACTTCCCTACAATCGTTTTCTCGTCGAATAGAGTTCAATAAATCAACCGCTCTTGCTTATCACAGCGTTTCTAATTTCGAGGTAGGCGATCTCCTTGATCAGCTTGGCAAGATAAATCGGATCTAGTATCTTTTTCAACGTACTCTCGGAATCCGGAATCATTTCCTTGTATCTTATTATCAGCTGGCCAAAGTTATCAAATTCAAAGCTGTCGTTTATTTCCAGCTGCTTTTGCAGCCATTCCTTTACCTGTTTTGTAAACACAATCGAATTGACGTTGTGACTCAAGAGAATAGCTTTCAAATGCAGCACGCAGTTTCGAGATATGTGCAGCGGCTCAAAATGACTCGTAGTTGTAGCTTTTGTTGAACACCTAAAATTATTTACAAAAAGATTAGCGTTAATAACAATTTTTGTTTGTTTTATCTTATAAGAACAGTAAAAGAGTTGTAGTTTACATCGGTATCGCCCATCTCCTCGAGGACAACCGTGGCGCATTTCATTTCTTTTTCTTTATTTCTGACGTGACTAATGCCTAAATTATTCAGATTAGTTAAATTAGCAAAATGTTAAATTTAAAAATGATAAAATCAATTTTCTTACTTGAACCATAAAAGGTACTTCAGCACTTCGTCTTGTAGCGCATAATTTAGAATTTTTTGGCGTTAATCCAATTATGGCTAGGAGTATTTGCTGCAGCCAGAATTTTGGTAAATTTTTCAAAAAAGCATGTTCATTTTCTAAATGCCACAATTGATTGCAAAGTTGTTGGAAACCAATGTGAGCTTGCTTAAATGTTCCTCTGTGTTTTGTTTCACAAAGTAAAGTAATAAGCTGACTTCCGATTTTTTTTATCTAATGAATTATTTTAATTTTATGAAATATGAAAAATGTTGAATTAAAGGTATTTGAGTTTACCTGATTCTCTTTTAGTAAGCCAGTTTTTGTTTCCTCATTATAAATCGAAGCATTGTATGTTAAATAGCCAAAGAACAAACTAATTTCTTTTACTGTTTGCCATGAACAAAGCAAAATTCTTTGGGCAGTTATTGCAGGATTATTATCTTCTTCTGAAATGCAGTTTAAATTTTAAGAATCAAGATCCATTGGTAAATGTCCTTCTGGAGATGAATTATTTACAATTTGTGAAACAGTAGTATAAAGCTCAAAACATATTTACAATATTAGCTATAATATCTCTCCAACATTCATAATTTATAATACCACTAAAAGCACAAAATATTTTTTAATAAATTATCTTTTAAGATAAGCTGTTTCCTTAAATTCTGTTAATTTTAGTAGAACTTCTTGTACTTTTTTTTATAGCATACTTATTTTTAACATATATACCACAGTAATGCTATAAAGAGGTCCCACGCTATTTCCAAGTCTTATACCAATATCGATTAGTTCAAATAGTTTTTCTTTAGTAGAGAAATAGGCATCGGCAAGTTCAGAAGATTTTATAAATTGAAAGGCCATGTCTTTATTGATTCCATAAGTATCTAACAAAAGAAATTCAAATAAAGTTTTGAAATTTTACTAAGTCCATAAAGAACTTAATAAGATTTTGATGAAAATATCAGTAAAAAAAAGATACAAACCTTTTTCCTTACATCTGTAATCCAACACTCCAAAAGTCTGTACTCTAGGGTATTACACCACTTGTATGCATGAAAGTCAAAACATTCTTCAACATCCAACCTTCCATCTTTCTTTTGTTCTTTCAAGTAATTTACAAATTCCAAGTCTAAATTTGTTTCTCTTAGTTCATCCATGTTTATAACAGTATACCTCACACTTTTGCTAACATTACTTTTTCTTCCTGCTAAACAATATACCGTTATTAAAAAAACGTTCGCTTAAAAATGACTATCGTGCACGTTTATATTTTCGAGACATCAGAATAAGCTTGTGCCATAAATTTAAATTTCATTATACCCCAAGGCTAAATATGGCATAACGGAGTCACGTACGCGACCCAAAGCCATTTTAAAGTAAAGTAAGCTTGTGCCATTCTAACCTAAATTTTGCCAAGAAGATGGAAACTTACCGCCTCTGTTTTCAGCAAAACAAATTATAGTCGAAACATCAAAGCCAACGCCAACAGTCAAGCGTAGCCTCCAATTATATTAAAAAAAAATTTAATATAAATATTTAAATGTTTAGTTTATTAAAAAAAATAGTGCGAAAGCTACTGCCCGCCGGGTTATTGGGTTGTGGCTGCGTTTTTGTTATTAATTATTTGTTAATTAAACGTAAAATACGTTAGTTTATTGCTAATCATAATGCAAATAATATTGCGCTCATTTATACCGGTGCATTCAAACCGCAGAACGGTACGCGGCGCACTGCACTGAAGTGAACGCTAGGACGCTGGGCCTAATCGATATCTCGATCCCAGATAAGCGATACGTCCTGAACACAGCGTTAGGACGTGTTTGCATCCGATCCAGACCCCAACCCTGCCTGGGTGTCGCATATTCATTGCAGATTACTAATTCCGAAAATTAAGTTGCGCGTTATCTGTTGACTGTTTTTATAAATTTTCTACTCCATTAATAGTAAGAAAGTTCGTATTTTTAAAAAATTTATAAGTTTTTGTAACCTACAATTTTTTTATAAACTTCATAAAAACATGAGTGCAATGAATGTGGATGCTGGTAGTAGCAGCAGTCCTGCTGATGACGATTTTGAGCTCCTGGAGCCGTCTTTGAAAAATGTTGTTGATATGCATTCATTGAGATGGATTTTCGTTGGTGGAAAAGGAGGTGTTGGAAAAACAACATGCAGGTAAGCTATTGATATTGTAGGTTACATTAGCATGACTCGATAGTTGTTTTACCTAACGTTCAGCAAATTATTTTCAATAATACTAAACTTCATTTTTATTGCAGCTGCTCCTTGGCTGTTCAATTATCAAAAGTCAGGGATAATGTTCTAATTATTTCAACTGATCCCGCACATAATATATCAGATGCTTTTGATCAAAAGTTTAGTAAAGTGCCAACAAAAGTTAAAGGTTTTGAGAATCTTTTTGCTATGGAAATTGACCCAAATGCTGGAATTACAGAGTTGCCCGATGATTATTTTGAAAATGAAGCAGGTTTTGGTTACTATTTTATAAATTTATATAAACATCTTGATTTCTAAATTTTAGTTTGTTTAATATATTTAATATTACAGGAGCTGGAGAAACTATGCGCTTAAGTAAAAGTGTTATGCAAGAAATAGTGGGGGCATTTCCAGGTATAGATGAAGCTATGAGTTATGCAGAAGTTATGAAGTTAGTATAATTATAACCAGAGTTATCTAAAACTATTACTTTAAAACTATGGGATATTTTTTAATAACATTATAAATTTTTATAGATTAGTGAAAAGTATGAATTTTTCTGTAGTTGTCTTTGATACAGCTCCAACAGGTCATACATTAAGGCTTTTATCTTTTCCACAAGTTGTTGAAAAAGGCCTAAGTAAACTTATGAAATTAAAAATGAAAATAAGTCCATTTATTACACAGGTTTGTAAAGTGATTATTATTATATTTTTTGTTTTGTGTTAACAATATATATTTTTGTTTTTATTTTCAGTTCAGTAACTTGTTAGGTATCACAGACTTTAATGTAGATTCATTTTCTAATAAAATTGATGAGATGCTTGCTGTTATTCATCAAGTTAACGAGCAGTTTAGAAATCCAGAACAAACAACTTTTGTATGCGTTTGCATAGCTGAATTTCTATCACTATATGAAACAGAAAGATTGGTGCAAGAGTTGACAAAATGTGGTATTGACACTCACAATATCATAGTTAATCAATTATTGTTTTTAAAAAAAGGAGATGCACCTTGTAGACTTTGTCTTGCAAGGCATAAAGTGCAAGAAAAATATTTAGATCAGGTTAGTTTCCATTAATTATTTTTACTATTTTTTATTTACTCAAGTGTAGTTAACAATGCATTGCAATAAAGCAACTTTTTTCTTTGTTTAACAGATAATGGATCTCTATGAAGATTTTCATATAACTAAGTTACCATTACTGGATAGAGAAGTTAGAGGAGTCCCCCAAGTCCGTGAATTTTCCGAAAATCTTATTAAGCCATATCAACCATAAATTTGTTAAAATGTATATATTTATGATTATAAAAAGATATTTTTAATTTTTTATAAATCGTTTAACGCGAATGGTAAAATTGTATATGTACATTTATAAAAGACTTGCATTATTGGGAATTACATCAAGTGCTTAAAACGTTATTCAATTCAAAATTTTGATTTCCAAAATATTTTCGATTATTTTGAATTGACTATTATAGTTACTTTCATTTTTACTATTGTTTAAAACAGTAACATAGAAAGTTTGTAAAATCAAAATGTTAATTTTATTATTGTTTAACAGCTGAAGATGTTCCCAGCTTACTTTTATTAATAATTATATATTTAACAAATTTTTTCAGTACTCGTACTCATTTTGTGCAGTTTCAGAAATTTGAAAATTATAGTAAATAAATACTTTATCTTCTGTAAAACATCAATCTTCCTGGTGTTTACATCAAAAACAAAATGTAATTTTACAAAAACATTAGTAATGTCAGTAAAAAAAATGAAAATAATTGAATAAATTTTAATTTATTAGAAATTGATAAGATCCAATAAATGCTCAAAAATATAAAACAGTTAAGAGTAGGGAGGAGAATTAGAATATTGAGGACACATAGATTACTCCTCTAAATCCAGGTCCCCTAATTCTTCTTCAATACCCTCCAAATCTTCTTCTACAAATAAGTTTTCATTAATGGCTAATGTTTCTCCTTGACTATCAGCTGCAAAAAAAATATAAAAAACATTTTTTATTGTGCTAATTCAAATATTTATAACATTCTCATTCAATTACTTACAAGATGTAGACGTTTCACCGTTATTAGTGTTATCTGTTGGTGAAGAATCTTTCGATTGTTTATTGCGATCTGTTGCAACAGTGCATATTCCTGAAGTATCTATTTGACTGGCTTCCAGAACAAGTTCATCTACATTTAATTCGCGGTATTCCACGTTTTCTTCGTCTTCTTCTCGTGCGTAACTTGCTATAGCTTCATCGCCATCATCTGCAACTGATCCTAAAAATAAAAAATAATGCGTTAAATTATTTTCAATCGAAAATTATTAATAAAATCGTAATAAAATTTTTCTTAAATACCATCGCCAGCAGCAAGATCTGGATTGAAATAGAACATTTCTCTTCCTGAAATTCCAACTTGACGACCAGCTTTATAATCGTTTCTCTTCTTTTCTTCATCTTTGATAGCTTGTTGCTTTTTCTCTTTTAGTTTTCGTTTTTTCCACGCTAAGAAGGTTTCCAATGTAATTCTCGTCTAAATTAATTAAAAAAAGTTTTGTTTTAATTAAAAGTTATTTAACTGTTCACTTTTTTTAAATTATTAATAGTTAAACATTTAATATTACTTGATTGGGTCCTAAGTTGGCTCTTTCTTTTTCAATAAGGTCTTCTAAAGAGATTTCATTTTTCTTCTCTTCTTTTTTTATATCTTTCTTCAAAACAAAACCAGGTGGTAATGCATGTCGGTAGATACATTTTTGGCCATTTGGACATTCCCAAAACCAACCATATTTTGCTTTTTCTACAGCTTCCAAGAAATGTTTACAAATCTAAAATATAAATGAATAATGCATTGAAAATTACAATATTTAAAAAATTCTATAATTAAATCACATACTATATCAGTAGTAGGCCTATTTCCACCAGTGGCATGTTTTTTTTCTACTACTTGTTTTAATTTATCTTCATCCCAATTATCCATTGTATCAGCTTCTTTGTCTGCATCTTTATCCATATCACAATAAAGGGAGCGTTTTTCTGCTTTTCTTTCAATAGTCAAATCATGGGAAAATTTACATTTATCACCTTTCGTACACTGTCCTTGCTTAAAGAATGCGCATATTACTGATTTTGGATCAATTCCTTGAAACATAAAAATAAAATTAATATTTGCAATTGTACAGTTCTAAATTAATAAATAAGGTCTCTCATAAAATTATTACCCTTTTCAACTTTTTGAGTTTGAACCGGTTTAAAGATCATAGCCAACTCTTTTTGTTCTTGCAATTTCTTCTCTTTCTCAAGTTTTTTGGCATTGGGATCATCTACTTTTCTAGGATTAAGACCACCTGACTTGACTTGTTTTTCAACTTGTTGAATAAATTTTTGTTGCTTAGCTCCTTTTTTATTTTTAATACCAAAAGTTTTGTCCTAAAAGATAAGTAATTGATATCATGAACATATAAAAAATATAACACAGTGAAATTTTGAATTTCAACAAAGTGAAATTAAAGAAGAATCAAGTCAATTAAAATGGAATAGTACAAAAAAAGTGAATAATAGAACGCCAGGGAAAATAAACGAGCATCTATAAACGGACATATAAAAATGGTGTGTATAAGAGCATTTATCAAGTTACCTCAATAACTTTCTCCTTTTTCTTTTGCTCTGTCTTTTTACTTGGCGCCGGAGCTTTTTTCGGCGGCATTTTGATGGATTTTTAGAAGTTTAGTAAACCATAAACCGACAATTCGTAATTTTACAATCTGTTGTACATAATCTAACCTACAAGCAAGCAATCGCGTTGAGAGACTTCTATAAAGTTCTGCTCTAGCACGATGTGAGATCAGCTGCGCACGTCGCCATTGCGTTAGGTACGTCAAAGTTCGAGCTTTTACTTCAATCTCATTGGTTCTGCCATATTGTGCTCAGCCTTATGTTAGCGAATCAACTGTAATTATAACTATTTAAAATTCTTTGTTAATAAATATTTTTTTTATTAATAAATTTTTTTGTTTAGGAGTAGAAAGGAAAAGACATTGACAATTATTCTTAAAAAATAAATTTATTACTTTATACTACATCTCAATTTTTAAAGTCTTTGTGTCTAAACATGAAATATAATCATAAAGTTGAATTAAAATTTATTAAAAATATAATTTATGTATATGTACAACAGTTTCTTTACACATGATATTCTCCACCGTCTAATTTTTCATCTGTGAGCCATGAAATTAAATCTAGACAAGTGTTGTTTTCTAAATAAATTAATCCAATGAATAGAGCTTCAATAATACCTAAGAATGCTCCTACAATAATATCAAGAAGATGATGTCTTCTCATTAAAACTCTTGAAATACAAACACAAGTAGCCCAGCACAATAAAGGTGGTGTAAAAATTAAATATACTGGCCAGTTGTACAGAAAGAAAGTAGCAATATATAATGCTCTAGATGCATGACCTGATGGAAATGAAAATTTATCAGGACCTACATCAAATGAACTTGATGTGTTGGCTGCAGGCCTGCGTCTTCTAGTGATAGCTTTTATTAGTGCAACTAATATGACATCAAGAATTAAGCCTGAAAAGTATAAGCATTAAATATTTATAAAGAAAAAACTAAATTTGTTAAATAACACATATATGGTTGTACCTATAAAAAAATTAACTTGCATTTGATACAAATTTTTACTGTTGAAAATCCAAATAAAACCTATCCAACATGGAATCCATATTAAACCGTGACAGGTATACTAAACAAAAGATGAAATAATTTAATTTTAAACAATAAATACATTTTTTGTTTAAACATTTCATTTTACCTCAAGGACTTGGTAATGAGTTCTTAATTGTCTAAAAGCTAAAAATTTCTCTAATAATTTAACAAACTTATTTGTTAAATACACGTCAGTGCTTAGTACTTTTTCAATCACAGGTGGTATTGTCCTCTTCTTTGGTGACTGCAAATAAATGTATTATTGTATTAATGATATTTTTACTAAACATAAGTTTAAGAGAGTTTCTTAAAAAAAGCTCATTCGCAAAATTAACAATCTAACCTTATCCATGTTTTTAATAAGTGCCTGTAACTTTACAATCTGATTGTTGCAATTGACAATACAGCTGCTAAACATAAAAATATGGAAGATTTTAATTTTTTGTGTTAATAATAAAACGTTTTTAAAAAAATATTTCATAATTTTATGAACAACCAAAAACTTACATAGTGTATTTTAATATACTCCTTGATTAAATAAAATGAATTATAAAAATGTCATAATTTCAAAATATCCAAGTAATGTATCACAAGATAAAATAAATTCTTATCTCTAACACAGTCGAGTACACGTCATTACATACTTGCTCATACTAATTCCGTTTCGAAAATCTTTTATTTCTTCAAGCTTCAAGGTCTGTTTACAATGGTTTTGTTTTGCGAATTTCGATTACTCACGTTGCAAAGCTTTAAGCTCATTCGCTTGTTAAAACAATGTATCATCTTTTATTGTTGGAATTTTAATCGTTACTTTTTTATTATTGAATGGAAATAATATTCTTTTACCTGTGTCTCGTCTCATCCACTTTGCGATCGCGCGTACAATTTTATTGAATCTTAAAATTGACTTATGTATGACTTTCAGTATTATTGCCAAAACTTGAAACCTATTTTAAAATTTAAGTCAAGGCCTTATGTTTACGTAAATTGAGCTTTTTAAAATTTATTTTGGAAAATATTATTTTGTATTTTAATATGTATTCGTTTTAATAATTAATAGTAATTCTTTATTTTACATAAATTTAAAAATTGTATTGGAAGGGATTGAAAGAAAGGTTATTTTTTTCAAATAGTTTTATATAAATGAAAACAATTTTAATGTAATACAAACTGATTTATATTGCTCCATAAGTATTTTGACAATGAATTAATTTATTATTACATAAATTAATTTTTATTAAATATATTTAGTACACAACAGTCTTGTTTTAAGTAAATGGCCTTAGTTCATTCATGCATACATTCTCTATTTTCTCAAAAAGCAAAATAAAACTCAACATTAAACAAGATTATAAAATTTAATTAAATGAAAAGTTAATAGTAAAGTTAAACACTAAAAAATTAAGAAAAAGAATCACAAAATATCAAGAAAATGGAATGTTAAAATTATTTAGTGTTTGAAAATTAAAAATAAATAAATCTAATGACAAGGCAGTAATATTTGATCACAGTAATTGTCGAAATTTTCTAGATTTTATCTAAAACATGAAATCTCAGACTTCAAAAAATGATTTCAAATAAAAATAGCAGTGAGTTCATGTTATCTGCATTTAAAAAAAAATGCAAAATCTTATCTTTATCTCATTCTTATGATTTTGCTATAATCACTTTGGAAAAGTAATTTGTGCCTCACAGCCAGCTTGTGAGCAATTAATTGGTTTATAAAAATATAATATAATTAACTAATGTCCAAAATTTCTATATAAAATTTGTCAATAAATAGTCCTCAAATTTGACATGAAAAGATTAAGATTTTTTCCAACAACAAAACCATCTATGCCAAAAAGACAAAGGTTTTTTCCGCTTGGATAATAATTTAATTTCACTTTGTCGAGCGGTTAATGCACTAACTATGGCTTGATCAAACGCTTCTTTAAGATCTTGCTGTGTTAATGCTGATGTTTCTACATAACTGGAAGCCCCTATTCTTTGAGCTAGTTGATGACCTTGCACAGCTGTAATTGGTGTTTGTCCATATTTTTTAAGTTCCAGTGAGATTTTTCCATCAGAACGAAGATCACTTTTAGTCCCTACCTGTACAGAAAATTTTTTAAATATGTTTATTAAAAGTAGAAACATGGATAAGATAGATCAATAGATTAAGAAGAAATTACCAGAATTATTGGAGTATTGAGGCAGTGTTTACGTATTTCATGTATCCATTTTGTGGCAACTCTATGATACGACGCAGGACTAACAGTGCTGAAGCATATCAAAAAGACATCAGTCTCAGGATAGCACAAAGAGCGCAGATGGTCAAAGTCATCCTGGCCAGCCGTGTCGCACAGCTGAATATTAACAGGCTGTCCATCAACGTTGACTACAACTTGACGAAATAGCAACGAATCAGCAATGCAATTACACAAAGGAAAAAGGTACGCAAGAAGAAACATAGAAAGTGAAAGATTTAAAAGCAAAATTGGAGCAGTACCATTGTAATTGTCGTAGGCAGTAGGCTCGTATTCAGGCCTGAAGCCATTAGTCGAGTAGGCTGCGATGAGGCTGCTTTTGCCGACGGCACCGTCTCCGACGAGGACGACTTTAATCTTGGTCTCGGCTGGCCGCTGCCGTGGCGAGCCGAGGAGCGGTCTGCTCCAGTGGGTCGCCGCTGGCATCCTCCAATCGGCGGAGGGGCCAGTGATTAACCTGGCGCTCGCGGCAGCAGCCGACTCCGGAGTGCCGTTCCGTAGTCGCCAGCGTCACCGCTGCCGTTGTCGAATTCGCCTATAGATATCTACTGCTCCTGTTTGTCAACATACACGGTGACCGATATAAACACGGCACCCCGCACTGGATATATATACTTATTGCGTTCGCGCATGCAGGGCCGCGCTGCAGCAGCAGCAGCGCGGAGAAGCTAGTTTGGGGGGTTTAGATGAGTTCACATAGCTAAGCCGCAAGCGCAAGCGGCAAGGAATACGAAAAGAGAGCGAGAGAGAGAGAGAGGAGAGAGCGAGAAGCAAGAATGACAACTGGCAACGCCGCTACCGCCAAGTCTGCTACTAGGTATGCTCTCTCTCTCTCTTTCTCTGTTTTCTGTGATCTTTGTGATCTCTGATGCTCGCTCTCTCACTATTATATAGTTGCCGGTGTTGTTCCTTCTTCTCTGCCCGTCCGGCCGCTCTTGTTGAGGACGGACTGCAACAACCTGTAATTCATCAGGCGCGCCGCGGAAGCGAGATGGTGGTGGTGGTGGTGCTGTTGTTGTTGTCGCTGTTGCTTTGCAGCGCTCCGCAGGGGCTGCGCCGCTGCAGTACCGCCGCAAGGGAGGAAGATTGAAAAGCGCGGAAGAGTGAGGGAGAAAAGAGCACAGGATCGGTGCGTGAGAGAGAGAGAGCGTGTGTGCGGTACGTGTGCCCTGCGAGAGAAGGAGCGCGCGACGCGCATCCGGCGAGAAAGTTGGAGGTTGGGTGACCGCGCGCTCGTGTTGCTTCATAGACGCGCGCGGAGGTTCGAGCCAGGCCCGGAGGAGAGCTCTCGGAGTAGCTGCGCAGGCTCTCCCTCAGATTTGTGCTGCTGCTGCTGGGCCGAGGAACGCGCGCGCGAGAGTGTGTGCGAGGGGGGAAAGAGAGAGAGCGCGGCGGGGACACCTGTTGCGCGAGCCGAGCGCCGCCTTAGCGACGCTTCATCCCGCACTATAGAGCGTGCTCAGTGCAGGTCCTGCGCTTAGCCACGGGGCAGCAACTCGCTGGCTCTGGCAGGCAGAGAGCACTGGGAAAATGCAGCAGCAGCAGCCGCAGCAACCGGAGGTACGGACGCTTCTGCTGCGGCACCAGGCGAGTCTCCACCGGGAGCTCGAGGCGTCGAACCTCCTGAGCGCTCTGCTCAAGCGCGGCGTCATCAGCGACTCGGAGCGTCAGCGGCTGGCTGCCTCCCTCGACGTTCAGCTGCTCGTCGAGCTCCTCCAGACGAAGGGCTTCGAGGCGTTCAGCGAGTTCTGCTTCGCCCTCGAGGCCGAGTGCCCGCACGTCCTGACGGACCTGCTCGTCGACCAGCACGCAATCACCGAGACCGGTGAGTACCTACATCATCTCAAATCCCCCTGCGTGCCGCCTCCTTTGCCTTTCTTACTCCTGCGTCGAGGCGCCCCCGCACACCTGTTGCCCCTCCGGCTCTCTCGCACCTGTTGTTTCTCGTCCCACCCCTAGCCCCCCACTTGCTCATGCATTATTTACATCCCGACTCGCTAATTTATCTACTCCCCTCCGCCCTTCTAAGCGTATGATTTAATTGCGTTCAAACTGCTCGTCCTCTGCATTTTCTTACGATCTCGCTTTACTTTTGCCGCAGAGAAACACGAGCAACAGAAGCAGCAAAGTAACCAGTCGAACCAACAGCAGCAGGACTCGATCGAGCTGGATCTTAAGCACGCCAGGTCAGTTTTTCCCTTTTCCCCCCTTGTAGACTCTCGAGAGGAGCGCTCCCCCTCCGTATAATACGCGACTATACACACACCGGACGCCTATACCTAACCGCTTCCTTCCTTTCGACTACGCCTGCTTCTCTCGCGCTCTCACCCATAGCTCTCTCATATAGTTTTATATTCCCAAAGGCTCGAGTGGCCTCGTTAAAAATCAGCGCACTCGTGACTTTTCGGCGACTTTGCTTGACTTTCTCAGTCAGCAGGAAAAAAAAAGAAGCGCGCCGCGCAAAATACTGGGAAATTTGAATAAGAGAGCCTGTACGACTCATTCGCTCTCTGCCACTCTCGCGCTCTCTTTCCGTGCTCCCGTCAAATTTGTTGCTGCCCCCGCGCGCACGCGTGGGAGGATGCGCGACTTTTTCCAAGAGAGCCATGAGTGTCTATGCAGATGTGTACGCAGGATCGAGAAGCGGCGAGTTGCCGTTGCGAAAACACAGACAGATTTCCAGTTAATGCTGATGGACTTTTTAATTACCCACTTCCTTTCTTTTCGAGCGTTCAAGTAGTATGCGCATTTTAAAATGAATCATGGCTATTAACTCGTTTTTTGAGCGCTAGCATAGGATTAGTCGATAGGAGGGCTCGGCTTACTCTGTACAAATTTAAAACAACTCATTAGACTGATTGACAAGTAAACATAATATTGATAATGAATTTTTTTTTGTCACGAATAATGAACGTATTTGGGACAAAAATAAAGTTTATCTCTTTATCAAGATGGATAAGTTTCGTCGGTAGTTACGTTCCAGGGATGAACCTATCTCTCTGTAATCGTAATTCGTCGAGGCTCGTTATCTTCGCGTTGAGCCAAAAACGAGATAAACATAAATCAAAGACCATTGTCGTGATGTGCTGGAAAAAAAAAAGAAAACCGATAAAATGTCAAGAAATATTCGAGTTTAATTCGACAGCAGAAAGCTGCGAGTTAACTTGTAAACATTTCTAAGGTGCAACAGTCTCGAGCAAAAAAGCACTGAGCATAGTCTGAAAAAGCAACAAAGCAACACGTGTTTCGGAGCTAGTCATGTCCTATTTATAACAGCAAGCTCAGATCCGAAATGTCGAGTGTCGACTTGCAAGCGCCGCAGTACATCCCTTGCTTCTTCATTCTACTGTCCAGCTTCGTTGCAACGCTTGAATTTGTATATATTATTTTAAAAATTTACCATGCTCGTTCGGACGATAAACGCCGTAAAATTTTGCCATTGCTATTTTTATTGACGTTGATATTAAAGCTCTCAGTATGGGCATATCGCCCGAGCTGCCGACATTTACGAATTAATCACGAACGATTAAACGATTCCGCGATTGTAGAACAATAACGATAACGTGCGGCTGAATAAGGCTGTGCGCTAGGAAAAACAATGCAAGAAAGTAGAGACTGTTCCCAGCTGCAGTGCCCATTCTCGCGTTTTTCGGTGCTCGGTTACATCGTCGCCTCGGATAACCTCTTGTACCTGCCACCATTACTCTATGCCTGGTGAGTCCATTGCGTTGCTATTGAAACTGTTCCTTTATTTTCGCTAACGTTAGCTAGTGTTACTTGCAAAAGAAAGGGGCATCTTATAAGATTGGTAAATGTTGATAAAATTTATTCAGTTGTTAGAATTTTTCAAACGTCGACTTGTACACTTTTTAATGACTTCTTTTCCTTTACAACAATATGTTGCTTGCGTAAACTGTAAATTACATTGTTCTCCACCTTTCAGCAATGTGTTTACAAGGATAATGTAACAAGGATCGACATTGCATACTTCATCTTTCGCTATAGATAATTTACAATAATAATATAATAATAATAATATATATATAAAACAAAAAGAACACATTTTGCTAGGTTACATCCTATACGTAATTATATATCTCTGAATATTAAAAATATTTAAAATAAACACTGTATATTTTCGTATATAATACATTCTATGTAAAATCGTAAAAACTATTGATACACATTATTTACTTTTGTAAAATATAACAATTGAACGCTCGAGAACGTTCAAACTTTGTGCGGGCGTTACATGTATTATTTTGTATTGTTTTTGTTTCTTATTTATTTTCAACATCTCTAAATCAGCATACCGGGAGAAAATTTTTTCCTTATAATTTGGTAAATGGATATAAGTACCTCGGGAGTTTGTTAATTTCAATTGTTCATAAAGTAAACGGGTCGTGTGTAAGTAAAGACGAAAGAAAGAAAGAAAGAAAGAAAAAACGATAGAAGCTTATAGCTGGAGTAGATTTGATCGAAGAGAGAGAGAGAAAGAGAGAGGGAGAGAGAGGTGGTGTGGAAAGTGAAAAAAGCAAAGTGAGAAGTGCACTAATATAAGTAGGCGAGCGTATCAACCGCACTTCTTACAAAATCCTGTAACCTATAGAGCAATAGAAAATATAATATTGGAACTAATACGAGAGCTGGGCTCGACGTACACGTTAAACCTGATCCTGCAGTGTTTCTTTTTTTTTTCTCTCTCACATTAATATACATACATACATGCATACGTATATACACATAGGTGTACATACATACACCTGTACAGAGCATACTGATCGGAGCATCAACTAGATAAATAATACGTAAAAGGTCAATAGTGAATACTAACGGCCGCGACCGTGTCTTTTGCGCGTATTTTGTGCTTATCCGCCTTTTTCGTTTGGCACACTTGCACTACCGAAAATAAGGACGTTGCAACAATTGCCATACTTTACAATAATATAGGAGCGCGTAAAAACGCGTATAATTGACGAATTTAACAAAATATTGTATACGAGCGCGATTCTAGCAACTACACAAAGTCGAATAATTTAAACGAAAGCTTTTTCTCAAAGCTGCTCGATCGTCGATTGTCTTGAATAACAGAGCTGGCCTAAAGCTTTTCTGATCTGGCGTTGCTATTTAGGCCGGGCCTGGGATGGAGCTGGGGGAAAGAAGGCGGGTTGGTATAATAAAGGGGTGGGTGGGGGGGGGGGCCCGGTCGCTTATCGGCCGGAGTCTCTGGTTGCAGACTAGTTGCGGACTAGTTGCGCTGCCGGCTAGCGTTGGTCGTAGCGTTGATAGCTTTCCTCTGGACGCTCGCTGCGAGCGCAGCTGGTGCTGCTGCTGGTGATGGTGTTGGCTAGCTGCTGGGCTCGAGTCTAGGTCGTCGTCACTGCAGCGATACTGTGGCTCTCGCGCGGTGGCGCTGTTGTAGACCGCTGGCCTCTCTCGGCTCGGCTGCAGGCCTCCTCGGATCCTGCTCCGGGGTGAGCCTCAAGCCGGGGCGATCGGCACGGGCTTCGGCTCGATGTCGTTGTCCCTGTCGTTGCGCTTGTGCTTCTTGCGCCGGGCCAGTTTCATTTGGATCTCGTGGAGAGTCTTGCCCTTGGTCTCCGGCACGAAGACGAAGGCGAACAGGGCGGACATGGCGCAGACGGAGGAGAAGAGCCAGAAGGTCGTGGAGTCGCCGAGCCAGTGGGTGAGCAGGTGGAAGGTCCGAGTGACGACGAAGACGAGGAACCAGTTGGTCATGATGGATATGCTACCGGCTATGCCCTTCGTCTCCGGGGGAAAGAGCTCGCTTATTATGGAGTAGGGCACCGAGCCGTAGCCCAGGGAGAAGACGACGTTGAACATGCCGATGCAGGTGAGAGGGAGCCAGGTGTACGAGCTCATGTCCATCCCGTCGTCCTTGATCTTGCAGTAGTAGCCGAAGATGCCCAGGCAGATGGTCATCGCTGCCCCGGAGAAGACGAGGAGCGGCTTCCTGCCGAACCTGAAAGCCACAGACAGAAAAGGTCAGAAGATGAAGCAGCAGCATCAGCAGCAGCTTGGCGCTTCGGAATTGAGAAAAGTTGCGGGATTACCTGTCGATGGTGAAGGCGACGATTATGCCCATGATGACCTCGATGATGCCGATGATGATGGTCGCGATGTTGGGGTCTATGCTGCTCTTGGCCTCCTCGAAGATCTGGACGGTGTAGAAGAGGACGGCGTCGATGCCGCACATCTGCTGGAACCACATGAGCCCGAGGCAGGTGCCGAGGGCCTTGCGCCCGGCCTTGGTGCCGAGGAGGTCGCGCAGGCCGCCCTCCTTGATCTGCAGCTGCTCGGACTCCTCGAGGAGCTCGGCGATCTCCTGGCTGACGTCGTAGCGCGAGCCCCGGAGCTGGCGGAGGACGCGGCAGGCGTCGGCCTTCCTGCCCCGCTGCACCAGCCAGCTCGGGGACTCCGGGAGGAAGACGAGGACCGAGACGAGGAAGGGGGCGAGGAGGGCGCAGCAGAGCCCGTTGAAGACCATGTAGCTCGTGTAGCCGCCGGCGGTGTACGAGAAGACGATCCCCAGGGAGAAGAAGATGGGGAAGAAGGTGCCGAGGGTGCCGCGGATCGAGGGCTCGGCGACCTCGCCGATGTAGACCGGGACGAGGACGCAGGCCGCCCCGGCGCCGATGCCCCCGATGAACCGGGCCGTGTAGAGGACGGGCACGCTCGCCCCGAGCGGGGCCAGCAGCATGAGCACCCAGCAGACGAAGAACGGCATGGCGGTGATGCTGATCGCGAGCTTCCGGCCGATCCGGTCGGCCGCCTTGCCCGACGGCACCGCCCCCAGGATCGCCCCGAGCGGCATCAGCGACGTGATCCACGCGGCCTCCTCGCCGTCCGGGTCCAGGCCCGGCACGAACGAGTCGTTCTTCGCCAGGTTCGGCAGCACCGGCGACGTCCACCCGAGGTTCATCCCGCTCTGGGCCATTATCGAGCCGGCTGAAACAGCGACAATCCTCCCGTTAGCCTCCTCATCACTCCCATTCTTTTACTCTCCTCCTTCTCCTCCTTTCATTTGCCCCTTTTCATTTTTCAACCGGACACGTTTCTTTTATTTATATCATCCAACGCTCTCGGTTTGTTGCGTATACGAGCAAATACGTTAGCCGTCGCCGCGTCAGCACGGCCGTCAATTCTCTCTCGGCGCGGCCTTTTCGTAAACTCCGAGAGGGGCTGCCGAGGGGCAGGCAGAGGCAGGAGGAGGAGACGCTCGTGTGTCTGGTGTTGGCGTGCCAAGCTTCGCAGACCCTCTTAGACTTACGTACCCGAGCCGTCCAACTTTCCACGCGTCGCGACCTTCAATATTTCCTCGGCGCCATTAATAGAAAATTTAGCTGAGCACACGGTTATTTTTATACGACCGTTGCCTCTCTCGCTCTCTCTATCTTTCTCGCGGGCTTATGTACGTGTACACGCACACCAAGAGAGCCGGGGTGATTCGGATCAAACTAGATCGTTGCCGCCAGTCTGCGGTTCCGCGTCGAAAAAAATTCTGGCTTGGCTCGAAAATACCCGAGAGCGCGTCCCTCGCGAGTGTACAGAGCAGCCCGCGGCGGCGGCTTAGCCGCGATTATAATTATAAATTTTTCCTTTACGACTCGCGCGCGCGCGAGCAGCTCTCCTCGGGACTCCTATCTCCTCTTTACGCTCCGAGCAATCTTTTCGCATTTCAGATATATTGTTTATAATCTTTTTATCATCGGCGCGCGTTTTGCTTCTCTCTTATTTCTCATTATCCCCTCGCTTCCCCCCCCCCCAGCCCCTCTAGCCCCCTTGCTCGTTCTTTCTCTCTTTCTGTCGGTCGACCTCTCCTATCCAGCAAGCAGCGATAAATTCTAATAGCGTCGCAGATTTTATTTGTTGATAGAGCTCTTTTTATTCCTTATTATCTCATTCATTATTCAGTAATAGCGTTAAAACGTGCAAAACTTTCCACGCTAAAAAAAATATTGGATGATTCAGCGCCGAAAGGTCGGTGCTTTTTTTTTTTTTTTTTTTAATTCTCTCACTTTGCAAGCCAGCCGGTCGCTCTCGACGGGAATGAGAACGAGCAAAAGAGAAGATGAAAGGAGCAAGAGCAGAGAACAACGGACGTGGAATAACTAAATATTTCGTTGTTATAGAAAAAAAAGAAAAGAAAAAATGAATAAACAAATAATGGAGCCATTGACTCTATAGCTGCGGGCCGAGGAGGAATAAAGTTTCCATTCATCTACACTAGAAGCGAAATGTACAAGCAGTGCATACAACGCGCGCGCACGTATATATACATACGATTACAGTCGCGTAACGCGCGTGCACACATATGCATCAAACCGATAATTCTGTCAAGGCCAATAAAATGAAACAATATGTTGTAGTAGATAAAAATGACGTTAAAGAGCATTTGCTAATGCTTGAGCGCGGTAATTTCGCGGGGGGATTTGAGAAGAGACGAAGACAAAGGAGAAAAAAGTAGTCGTAAAAATGCGGCAGGTTTTTTTTTCTCCCGACTCCCCCTTCCCCCCCTGCGTGTTCCCCCTTTGGCGACTCGATCCTATTCACCGCTGAAATTGATTTATGTTCGAACGCTGCGACGGGCATTAGGTTCAATTAGAGTGATTATTGTGAGAATAATGCAATACCATTCCTGTAATAATAAAGTCGTTTTACTTGTGTAGATTAAGCTGCCCTTGGGGCAATGATCTCAATTATAGTCTACAAATCGTTTTCGAGAACGGAGTGGAGTACGTAAATAGCTTGGGAAAAAACGTCAATGACGCGTATTTTGCGTCAGACAGAAGCCAGTAGCGGTCGCGCTTCTGCTCGCCGAATCAACGACAGCTCTCTCGGCCGCTCATGAATGATGCACTTTTATTTATGCTCATTGTCATAACTTTATACACGAGGAAACAGACTGTATACCGAGATAGGTAAATACACATGTGCTTACACTGTTGTTAACAAAAAAAAAAAAAAAAAAAAAATTATGATGCCAGCAAAGATGGAGAATTGAGATAACGACCATTTTTTTCTCTCACGCATTTTTTTGTCCCGATTTTAATGACAATAGTCGGAAAACGTTTTGCGTTCAATGTCAGCAAAATGCGCGAGATTACGGAAACGAATTGCTATACGCGCTCGCGAGACAGAATAATAGAGAGAGAGAGAGAGAGAGGAAAAAAGCAAGCTTTTTTTCGTATCAGTACCGTATAGTTACGTGCAGTCAGATCGATAATTGTGCATAAATAATAATAATAAAAAATTGTCACGCGCCATTGTATTGTCCGAGCGCAATTATACAATAATTGAATTATACGTAATCATTATGTAAGACTTGAGTGGCTGGGGAGGGGGAGGGAGGGAAGGAAAGGAGAATTATTAAGTTATTACGATAGATCCGATCGCTCGATCTAATAATAAACAAGTGAGAAATCAAACTTGAGCGCAACCGCAAAATTAATGCCCCTCGGCTTTAAGCTCGAGTGTTAATCGCTTATTATTTATTAAAGCGATATTCGATGATGTATATTGGCATTAGCAGGCTAGATAGCCGAAGAGAGAGAGAGAGAGCGCTTGCGAGGGAGGGTTAACAAACGAATGAAAGCTCGCGCGTCTATTGAACTTTGTGCGCAGGTAAGAGAGATAAATACCGGCGAAAATCCTAGCTAGTGTCGGTGAAAAAAAATTGCAATGGAGAACGAAAAAAAAAAGAAAAACGACGAAGAAAAAACAGAAGAAGCAAAGAGAAGCAGTTAAAGTATTTCAAGAGCGAGTCGCGCGGACGCATATAGATTCACACGAACACTGCGGCACATGGAAAAACATGAGTTCTAGCGCGATTGTGTGGGGGGCGGAAAAAACCGGCGAGCCGTTAATGAGTTTCTCCAAGAAGACGCGCACAGAGCCGCTCATCTATGTTTGTGTCTTCCATACGTGTGTCTATGTAGCTGTGTCGTGTGCGAGCCGTTGCTCTAGGACGTTACGTAAAAAGGATAATTGTCAATTCGAGAAAGTAAACGGATGAGATATACGTGGAGAGAGAGAGAGAGAGAGCGGCGGTGGGGTGGGGGGGGGGAGGGTATCGTGGGCGACACTTTCGATTTCGCGAGCCGCGTCGCGCCCATCCGAGACGGCGTGTGCCGGACGGACGCTTATCTGGTCAACGGACTCGCCATCAGACGGAGGCTTGATAAGCGAACGAGAGTATACCGGTCTCATAAAAGAGCGAGAGAGCGAGAGAGAGAGAGAGAGAGTGAGTTAACGTGCGCGAGATATAGGAAGAAAGAGAGCGTTGAAGCGTTCAACCGAGCAAGCGAAAGAGAAAGAGAGAGATCAACTGACTCTTCGTCTACGTTATTTCTTTCATTCTTTTATCCCGCTCTCACTCGATTCTCTTTTATTCTTTTTTATTTTTCGATTAGCCGACAATTTGTTATCAATTTGCGCGTGAGTAAGAGTCGCTGCGGCAGTAGCAGAGCAGAAACATAGGATATGAAAGGCCTGCTCCGCCGCGCTTGCTCTACCGATTAGATTATTCAATCGGCTGTCAATTGGGCCCCCGCCCGCGAGGGATGCTTCTCTCTCTCTTTCTCTCTGCCCCTCTCTCTCTCTCTCTCTCTCTCTCTCTCTCTCTCTCTCTCTCGTGGCAAGCGTGATAAAAAAGCCCCCTGCTCCGCCGAATGAGAATGGAACAAGCAGTAGCATTATCATCTTTGTCATCATCATCATATCGGCATGATCCGTATAGAAGAAGTAGGCAACTCGGACCGAGTATACAGACTCATCTTCTGCTGGGCCTCCTCTGTGCTCGTTTAGACTCTGCAAGCTGCATAGCCCGTTCTATTGGTCTCCGATGTGTATTGGTGTACACACGGCTATGTACAGCGCTTTCACAATCGCCCAGAGGAGATAAGCGAATGGGCGTGCGCGTGTGTGTGTGCACGTATGCGTGAGTGAGCGCAAGCGTGTGTGGGAGACACGGCCCGTCGCCAGGTAGATCGAAGACGAGATCGAGAGAGTGAAATCTCCCCGAACTGCCGCTGATCGCTGGACGAGCCATCCCGGCAGATGGATTGAGGCCGGCAATGAAAGATGGGAGGATGGGGGGTGTCTACTAGAGCACTCACCGATGAGGGTGGCCAGGCACTGGGCGAGCTTGCGGCCCTCCTGCTTTACCGGGGCTGCCTTGGCAGGTCTGAGCGGCTGGGTGCTGGCCTTGAGCGAGCCCTCGGCAAGGGACTTGTTGGGCCCCTGACGAGGCAGCTCTGCCATCTCGTTGTCCTCGGCCGGGCCGGGCATAATAACAAGAGGGATAACGAAGCGAAGCCGGCTGTCAATTGGCGGCGGCGGTGGCGGCTCCTTCCTCTCGACTTGCTCCTGTCGCTGGGGCTATCGGCCGAATCTCCGGAGTAACGAGTGGCCCTCGGGGCGTCCGCTCTGAGAAGGAGCTGCTCGGTCGGCTGCTGCTTCTTCCTCTTGTCCTCGCGCCTCCTGCGTCCTGCGTCGCTGGTGCTGCTCCTCCGTAGCATTAAGCCCGGGAAGAGGCGGTTGCCGCTCCTCGCTAGAAGAAGCTCCAAGGGGCGCGGGCGGCCGGCCGGAGATTGGCTCAGCGCGCTCTCGGTGCGCGGGGCCGATTATTCGCGAGCGAGTGGCGCGCGCGTCTTCACCTCGACTGCTTTTAGACGCGCACTGCCACCGCGGCCACCGCCACCGCCGTCGTCGTCGTCGTCGTCGTCGTCGGCCTAGTCGCAGTCGTCGCCGTCACCGTGTGTATACTCGTCGCACCGCGCTCTCCTGCTGCTGCTGATCTCTCTTGCTCTCTCTCTCTCTCTCTTTCTGCACTATACAGTGGCTGGATGGCGCGTATAGGGAGCGAGAGAGGGAGATCGCCCGTCCGCGGGGGGATGAGTGGGAAGCGTAGAGAGGCGAGAGCCAAGCTCGTCTAGCGCATAGGCTTAGAGAGAGAGCTAGTCCGAAGGACTCTAATCACGAGTATATGCCTCTCTCGGGGAGAGGAGTATATAAAAGAGCGCGGGAGTCGTCGTCGCCGCCTGCACCGCCGGCGCTACTGCCGTCGTCGTAGCCGCCGCCGCAGCCTGTTGATCGGCTATTTGTATATGTGGATATACGCCTGCCGATATATGTGTGTATATGTATGTATGTATGTATATATATGTGACGCAAGCGCCGCGGTGCCCGCTCTGCTGCTCGCGAGCGCGCGACCTTCCCCGACGCCGGCTGGATCGGCACTGCCAGAGCCACCGAGATAGAGAGATATAGCGATAGAAAAGGAGAAATAAAGCGCGGGGGAGAGAAAGAGAGAGAGAGAGACGGTGACGACGACCGCACGACCAACTCACACACTCACTCTCTCTCTCTCTCTCTCTCTCAATACGCGAATACGCGAGCAAACAGACGTGCGAGCGCGACAGTCCGAAACGCCAGACTACCAAGTTTGCATGTAAAAGCGAGAGAGAGAGAGAAAAGGAAAAGTCGTGAGTGGGTGAGTCGTCGTCGTCGTCGTCGCTGTAAGCGAGAGGCTTGCAAGTGACACTGACCCCCCGCGCACTCTGCTCTCCTATAGCCGTGTCCTCGGCCACGTGGCCGGTCTTCACACCCGTCGCAACCGAGAGAAAGGAGGAGGGGAGGGGGTTAGGAGGCACGTATTTAATAGTACAGCTGCGTGCATATGCAGAGTCTCCTGGGAAATAAAACTTGGGCTGGCGAAGCTGCTGGAGAATCGGAGGAAGAGAGCAGAGCAACGCCGAGGTTGCTGTGCGCCTCTGTCCGTGTGTGTATATGCCGTGCGCAATCTTATCTCGCTCATATGTCGCGAGCGGGCTTATTTGGCGGCCGCGACCGGCGGCGCGCACGGCAACCCGATCGATTAGCGCGCCGTGGCTATTAGCACTCTGACGCACAAGCACCCATCTCTCTCTCTATATACGCATACTCACACGCACATACGCCCGACACAGCTCTTACACGTGCCCCCGCATGCTCTCTCTCTTTCTCTCTCTCCTTGCTGCTTGCATTATTCAGGTTCAATCGCGATTTTTTTCCACGACGATATTGTGTGTCAGTAGGCGATTGTTCGACTCGATGACGATCGAAGGGGCCGCCAGATATATGCCAAACAATCCGAGTGAAAGCTCAAAGAGAGAGGAGAGAGAGAGATTGCCTTATCGGTTGCAAGAATCGCCAAGCGATGTATATAGCCAGGATAGCTTTCTTACGCCCATGATATAATTGGTTTATTTATTTATTTATTTATTTTTGTACTTTTTCGGGAAAAACTCGCAGCTCCGACGACGAAGCGAAGAAGAAGAAAAAGAAAAACGAGTCGGACAGTCCACCAGGGCAGCTACCACCGCCGCAGCCGCCGCCGCCGCCAGCAACCTCCTCGTGCAAGGACAACCTGCAGCAGCATCATCATCATGAGAACGGAAATGACAGAATTCCGACATCCGAGCCCGGGCTGGAAATGCTCGACGAGCCCGTCGACGAACCGGTAAGACTGCTGCACCATCAGCATATTCATTTTTTCCCCCCTCTCGCCCTGTCCTATCTCTGTCGTTTGGAAAGCCACCTCGTCTAGGCTGCCGGCAAAGCTAACGCTCCTTTTTTCTTCTTTCTTCTTCTTCTCCTCGCTGCTACTTCTCTTTCGCGATTAGCCCTTATCGCTTATATAGGTGCCGAGTGAGCTCATCCGGGCCGAATCATTTTCTTTCTTCTTATTCCACCTTCTTTCTATATGTACATTTCCTCTCGGCGAGCCGCTTGCCCGTGTTAAAGAAGCATATAAAGCCCCCCCCCCCCCCCCCGAACGGCTATCGCGAACCGAGCCACTGACGCACGCGTCGTCGTCGTCGTCTGCCTTGCCCCTGTGCCATTTGCACTATAAATAGATTCCCCAAAACGCCACGTCAACTATACTCTCAGCTCTCTTTCTCTCTCGTGCGCTCTCGCCTCCTTATGAGATATTTTTAGAGGCAAATATCGCCCTGGCTTTACTCACCGCGCCGCGAAATCCAGCCTCGTTTTTACTGCCACCACCACCACCACGACCACCTCCCCAGCTCATTTCCCTTCGTTTACCATCTTTCTCTCGGGTAAGGCAATTATTCCACATAGCAATAGCCCAGCGTTGCTCCTAATACCGGCTACTACCGGCTAGCGCGCCGCGCTCGTCTCGATAAATTGTAATCCAGTCAATATTATTCTTTCGCCTCGGCTTGCTGCTCGCGCAGGCTGCTTTTCGAAGCGCAGCCTATACAGCTCGCTTACTCAGCACATTCAGTCTTATCTTCACAAATATTCTCGCTATTTTGAAACTTTGTTCCCCCCACCCCCGCCAACTCTCGCGGCTGCTCTGGCTGTTTTTCAAATTCCTCCTTTTTTCCCCTCTTTGTTTCGCACTTATCTTTTCCGCTTTACGCATGGCCGATAATCAATGCTCATTGCCTGCCGAGACGCAATTATTTTGGCAAAATTATACGAAGCGTCCGAGCAAGCCCGGCAGGGAGGGAAGCACTTGAGAAAGAGAGAGATCGAGGAACGTTATCGGCAAATATACCTGAAAACCCGTCGGAGAAGAGAGCGCGCACCTACGCGAAAACAGACTAGGGCTCGTCAATTTTTTTCCAGACTCCCTGTGAAATCGGCGAGTAAAACTTTTGCATCCCGTACGCACATATAGCATGCGCCTGGGGCCTGGACTATTTTGTTTTCAAATCTGATGTATTAGATTAGACGGATCTCGCGCTCTAGCTTATCCCCTCCGCTTTTACCTGGGCAGTACGATTTTAAGTTTTCAATTTCCACCTCCGGTCTTTACATACCCTTATCTCGATTCTGTGAAATGGCAGTTAAACACGAAGAACATAAAGCATCGCGACTTGCTAGTTGAGATGAGAGAGAGAGGGAGAAAAACTCGGCTCATTTATCACTTGTTTGCTCAATCTGATAAAATGCCGATAGAAAATACAAAAAAAAAAACATGAAATTTCATGAAAGATTTTGTTTACCCGCTCGTTTGTTGTGCCTCCTATAGCGGCTTGACTTTTTTTTTAGCTAACCTATAGCTCGTTTTTTTTCGTCGCGAGTATATATCGCCTTGCCAGATTCGTCTTATCATACTTTTATTAGGTCATCGTAGGCGTAAGGACCTTTCGTACGTACGTTTGTACTCGCGCACGCAGCCAAAATTGTCGTTACTTTCTTTTTTACGACCTTATTAAAAGTATACCGTCGCGGCTCGTGTACGTTTAAAAAAAAAGCGTCGTAATAAAAATTAAATGTACGTCCGAACGATTTATCAGTTATCGTCCGCTGAGTAGGTTTAATTCGAATGAAATTTTATTTAATTTTACGTACGCTCAATCGTATAGCCTTACAACGAGTTTCCTTTTAAGATTGCGCACGTATGCTCGAATGTACACAGCAATTAGTGCACTTTGGCACGAAAATCAGTTAACGATCGTCACATTTCTGCCTCGAGTACTAATACAAAAATTCGAGCGACGATCATTGGAAAATTTTATCTTACCAAATCATAATTGCTCTTGACATACACACTTGTATAAATTCTCAAAACGCAATCTTAGATTGTGTTTATCAAGAGTATTGTTACACATAGATAAATTTAAAAAAAAAATAAGGAAAAAAACGATAGGTTAATAAAAAAAAAAACGAAAAAGATTTTATAAAGAGGTCTGGGATTATCAAACTGAGCTAATGCATAATTTGAAAAAAGAACGAGGGGGTATAGAATTTGAAAAAAGAAAATGAACATTGTCACGAGTCTTAGCGATACGGAAAGTATAAACTTCCTCCTGGCGGTCGATCTGGTAAATCGACTCCTCTCGCATGTACAATATAATAAAGCTCGCTCGACTCGCACGCGTTAAGAGAGCGACGTCAGAGGAGTGAAAGAGAGCGAATAACGCCAGGCATACGAAATGTATATAGCCGATGAGTAACATTTTAATTAGCCAATGTGCATTTGATATAGCTCTTGCGGTGTGTGATTTAACCGTTCGCCATACGTACACCACGATCATTCGGCCGTGGCTCTGGACACGCGCACAAAAAAGCCAGCTACACACACACAACAGAACGTATACGCGCGCGCGTCGACGCGGAGGGGCGAAAGTGTAACGGGTGCGCGATAAAAATATGCAAGCGCGAACGAGCCGCGCCTGCAGAACGAGACTCTGATATATAGATACATGTATATGCGCATGCAGAGTAAGGAAGTTCATTGCGGTCGGCTGAGAGCGGCGGCGCACATGTAACGCCGCCGCCGCATTGACGACGTGCATTTGTATTTGCGTATGATTAGATGGACATATATATGTAGAATGCATACGCTTGAGCCTCACAGCACGTCTGTGTGTGTGTGTAATGTATCGACTGTCTGGATATATAGTCGAGTAGGAAGTCGAGCAGTCGCCGCTGTACATACAACCGATTCAGCAGTCGCGAGAGAGAGAGAGAGAGAAAGAGAGGGAGTATAGTCAATGTTGTGACTGAACGTAATGAAGCGACTTTACGGCTTCTAATCCAGTAGCGGTCTTTCCAGCGGTGGTCCTCCTTGGACGGTTTCCCGCGGCCTTGGCGCTACAATTGATTCGTCGTTGTCGTCGTCGTCGTCGTCGTCGTCGTCACAACAGCTACGCAATGTTAAAAAGCTAGACAGACGGGCTGGGGTGGGAGGGCCTCGAGAGGAAATGCAAGCCGGACAAAAAGGGAGCTAACGGAAGTGCCAGGCAGAAGAGCGTAGTCGGGCTCCGGCGAGGCCTCATTGTCGCGGGGCCGCTCGCTGCTTCGTTCTCGTCGAGAATTGCAAGAGACACGCGGAGACGAGGTGTAGTTGGGAGGATCGTCGGAACCCCGTGTGGGCTGCGCGTGTATATAGATGTCGGCGCGCGTTGCCCAAGCCAGGCGACTATGGCTTCGCGCAATTAATCGAATCTAACGGGGCGGGGGCGGTGTCGATAAACCGTCGGATGTGCCGCGGAGCCGCCCCCTTGCCGACTGCTGCTGCTGCTGCTAGTAGTCCGGAGCCCTCGGCTCTCCGTGTGCTTAGTGACTCGCGGCCGCCTCCGGCATGAGGATCTTCCCGAGACTGAAGCTGGGCCGCAGGCCAGCAGCCCCGGCGGCAGCCTCGGGCCGCAGACGACGCGCCAGGAGTAGAACGAGGTCCGATGACGAGCCGACCGCGAGATCTTCGTCCTACCCCTCGTCCCATCAACGCCGCAGCCACCGCAGTCGCAAGGTAACGACGAGCGCGCGCGCGCTTTCTCGCTCCGGCAGCACATCGTGACTCGTGATCGTTTAATACTAATTCGCCGGGGCTACCGCTCGATCCGATCGGCCGATCTTTCCACATCATCACGTTTTACCTCGTTTCGTTTCTCTCTCTCTCTCTCTCTCTCTCACTCCTTCCTACTACTCTGATGGACTAGAATCGTCGGCTGGTAGCGATTTTCGCTCAGCTCGACTCTCATCTTCGAATTAACCAAGGCCAATTGGATACAAATCGTTATGTTTTAATGCGGATATTTTTAATCTTCTTTAAATAATCGATCGTCAATCAATTGTAGAATTATGATACTCTGTAAGATCGTTCGTAGCCGCACGTTTTTTCGACTTCAATTCCAATTTTCTAAATAAGGAATTAGCTCGAAAAACTTTGAGGGCCCAATTTTAAAAAAATGCACTAACAAGCGTCAATGTAAATTTCGATAAATTCAATTGTACATTAATGTTCAGCCGCCCTACGTATCTAGTTATATTTTAACGAGCACATACAAAGTCCGTAAAAATGTGCGCGCGGTTGCGTGTGCGTGTGACTGTGCGCGCAGCTCTCCAATAAAAGAACAGGCCCATAACTCGCTCCGAAACGTGTTATCCAGTCTCTGGAATACTTTCCTCGTTAGTCATCAAGAATCACTTATCCCAGCAGCTTATGTATATATACATATATACATCTCCTATCCTTGCGTAGCGTGTGTATATATATTTACCAACAAATTTTTTAGAAAGTCCCAAAATAGTATAGGTTACAAGCAGCAGCGGGAGCAGCGATATATAAGCAATAATCAAATGTCGATCTTTTAATGTAACGGTATCCGAGTAAAGCTATATACGCCTCGAGGGGATAACTAGGTATACGTATATAAAACGAGATGCGCGTGCGAGAGGGAGAGAGTGTTGGTGCGTAACTTTTACTCCGGCGAAAAGTGAAAGCCGCAGAAATGGGTAAAATGAGAAAATGACCAGCTGAAATAATTAAGCGTATATAAACGGGCTGTGCACGTACGACGACTCGGCCGTGTGCGCTCGCTTATAAACCAGAGCTGGGCGCGCGATATAAATGCGCGCAGAATCGAAATGGTGTATAGAGCTCTCGAGCGAATACAGATGTACAGAGGCCCTCTATACGTCGGCGCGGGCCGGGGGCAGGCTGCCCGTTGGATTTAAAGGACGCTTGCGCAGCGCAGCTGACACTTGTTGCTCAAGCTCGACGCGCCTTTCGAGGATTGCAGGAGGCATGCAGGGGGGAGGGGAGGAACGGCTGCCATCGGGCAAGACTGGATGGCTGGATGCCCGGACGAATGGAGAAGGGGCAGGGCCAGAGACGCGGAGGATTAAGATGAAGCCGCGACGGAGGGAAGACGCACAGGAAAAGGACCGGCGTGCCGCTGCTGGTGTACATGCAGCGAGAGGCTCCCTCCTCCGTGGGCCTAGCGGGAGAGAAAGAGAGAGAGAAAGAGCACGCGTGTGAGGCCCCGGAACGCGGGGGGCGACCTCTGGTCGCATACTCGCCGACTAGGGGGCCCCGTGAGGCGGGCCCGGCAAACCGGTGCTCAGGCTGCTGCTGCTGCCACCGCCGCTGCTGGCCCCTAAGGCCCCCGTGGGCCCGCTGAGCGCAGGCTAGCTCGCTACTCGGCCTCTCGCTTGCAGACAGTAGGCCTTGGGCCAGCGCCACCACCGCGCCTTTCCAGAGACATAGACAGACGGATACACAGAGCGAGAGAAAGAGACAGGGGGAAGGAGACAGGCCAAGAGAGCCGCGTAGACTGCAGTGGCTGCAGCGAAGAGGAAGCGAGGGAGAGCGAGCAGAGGAGGTGCAGTGAGGAGTTTCCGAGGCGGAGCGCGCGTCGATCGGGGCGACATGGACATTGGCCCGGGGCCGGAGCTCCCGCCGTCGCCCCCCCTGCTGCTGCCGATCCTGGCCGTGAGCGTGCTGGTGGTGTTGTTGGAAGTGCCGTTGTCGGGGCGCGCTCGCGAGAATCGTCGCCACGGTGAGGCCGAGCGCGAGGGTCGCCTGGCTGCTCGAGTCGAGCGAGGCGCGACTATGTCGGGCTGCCCGTAAGATCCGGCTGCTGGCTGCTGGGCTGAGCCCTGCGGTCCCCGGGGCCCTCGTCCCAGGCCCACCGGCAGCCAAGAGCAACGAGCAGGAGGAGGAGGAGCTGGCCCGGGGGACCGGCGAGACCGGTTCGCCGCTACCCCTCCTCCTCGCCCCAGCGCCAGCCTCTGACCGATCCTCAGCCCGAGAAATGGAGCGCGCCGAGGCTGTGGGCTGCGCCCAGCCAGCTGCGCTGCCGACCCACCTCGACCAGGTATGATACCACTGCCGACGCTTTTACCCCCCCCCCACCCACCGCTCTACTCTCTCGGTCGGTTTGGGCTCTTTAATCTGCCGTCTATGTACCGGTCAAGTCGATCGCTCGAAAAAAGAAAAAGAGAGGAGGGAAAAGAGAGGGAGTTCGGCATAGGACTCTCTCGGTTTCTCGCAAGGCTTCTTTGTTCCTCGGCGAACACGTGTGTCATCGAGTGTGCAGAGCGCGCTGAACGGCAGCCGCTGAGTGCAGCTCTCGGCTTGTGAAAGATCGGCGGCCTCCCTCCCTCTCTCGCTCACTCACTCTCTGTACTACCTCACTCATACCAGTGCTCTTTCCCTCGCGATATGCTACTCTACAGTAACGCTCGGCTCGAGATCTCGCCTTCTCTCTCTCTCTCTCTCTCTCTCCACAACCTCCATCCACTCTCTCTCTCTCTCTCTGCATTCCCGCAACGTCCGTCCTGCGTCGCGGCAGCCGCGGAGGCCAATCGGCAAAGTGAGAGCGGGCGAGGAATTTTCACGCCCCTGCAGGCCTGAGCAACACACCTGCGTGCGGTGCACACACGCTACGCGCCTCCTCCTCCTCCCACTCTCCCCCCACCTCTATATTCACTACTCTCGGTGCGCGATCTCAAGTGCACACATATCATTCCTCTCATTCTCTCTCTCTAGCTCTCTTTCTCTCGCGCGCTCGGCCTTATTTCACCGATCAAAACAATTTGCTACTTAGGCTTTCGAGTCTCCGCTAATCCTAGTATACCGTACTGCGCCATCCACTTGGCCCAGCAGCCCCTCCCCTCCGAGCAGCCTCAGCAGCAAGCAATAACCCCCCCCCCTCTCCTGACCATTCTCCTCCTCGTTAACTCTTGAACCAAGCGCGATATATTTAGAGAATAGCCGAATCGCCGAGAGAGAGCCTAGTGCACGTCGACGCTCCTTTACGCCTATATAGCTCGAGCCCGATTCATTTAGCCACTCACTCTCGCTCTCTTATATTTGTACATATAGCTCATTATATGCCCTCGAACTCGCGCAAACCGGAATTTCTCTCTGCATAAACAGCAGAGCGGCAGCAGAGGCTGCTGCTGCTGTCGCTCGAGCAGGCGCGCCTGTTCGAAAAATACGAGTCAAGCCGCTCTCGGACGGAGATGCGCGCTGCGCTGCGCTCGCTCTCTTACTGTATACTCGGCTTCACTATGACGACACGCGCTTGAAAACCTTCGTTGCCAAAAGTTATTTGGATCTTAGGCACATTCGCGCGATTTATACGCTTCGGCGACCGAGGTCGAACCTCGGGGTCAAATTCGCCGAGTCGCACACGCTACTTTCTGGACTTACCTTCCTCCACCTTTCGGATGCTCCTTCATCTCTGTCCACTTGGCTTTGTCAGTTTGGCGAAATCTTGGAAATTCAATTGATGCGCATGAGGAAAATTTTATTAGCCTGTAATGTCGATGCAAATCACACTCCGCCTACAATTTTATGGACAATGCTGTTTTCGTAATCGAAAGGCAGAGAAGGGACGACGGATGCAAATTTCTTCTCATCGATTATCACGAGCGACGCGTAGTGTCGTCGAATGGACTTGCGCAACTGTTTGCCTGTTATTTATGTAGATGCTCGAGAGATCGAGGGTGGAACAGAGCGTTAATTTCTGCTGAAACTATAATGACGCTTCGAGTTTATTTTTTTCACTTTATCCGGTATATTTCCATTAGTTGTGATTTAACTCGACAATATTTTGACCGACTTGTGGCGGATTGTGACGCGTACGGATGTCAAGATGAAAAACACTTGTTCATTGAATTTTATTCTAAATCAGCTGCGAAAATAGGCTAAAGATAACATTAATCGCTCTGTTTTTTTCTCTCGTCTTTTCTTCTTTATCTAATGATTTTACTTCAAAATACTTTGGTTCCACAAGTTTGCGTATAATGTATTCAAAATTTATATATACTTTTTTCGTTCGAGGTGATTAATGCGCGCGGTCGTTAAGTAGATACGCTAATAGCTTTTTCTGATATTGCAACATGTTTACATCATTATAGTGCATTTAAGAATAGAGCATTTAGCCGGTAAGTTATGCGGAAATAGTGAAATCGTGTGAAATTAAGAAAATCTTATTTATTTCCCATTAACGTTTCATATTTGTTTATCCGCGCAATAAGCCAAATTTATGGAATATTCTTATTAAACAATTATCGTTAATTATCGTCGCTGAAAATTATTAACAAATTCATGGGATGTTGTAAAAGCTGAAATTTATTGTATATACGCGCAGTGAATGGGAAAGGAGCATTAGGTGGTGGGCGCGGGTAAGGCAACTCTTGATGAAACCGGCTTAAAAATCCGCATAGCAGCTAAGGCTGAATAACGTCGAAAGAATGCCTTTGTCGCCTCTTTCGACAGGCTGCTTTTTTTTCCTCCACTTGTTTATTTACTTATTGCTCTGCTCGTACACTTTTTGCCCAAATACTCCGCATACTTCGCGCAGCTGAATATTATTTTGAATTTGTCTCGCAATATTCCGGGGCTTCGAAGATTAATAAATCCTGTTATGAAGTTGTAATTGATTTTTTAATTCTTCCAAGACTTAATTACAGGTATTTCGTTAAAAAATTTACAAATCTAGCGATCGGACGATTATAACGAAGCCTTATTAATTCAACCGATCAAACGGCATTCTAATTAACACGATTACGTTTGAGGCGAATGGCTTTCACAACAAGGCATAATTTACGCATAATTTCGTCGCATCGTTCCAAGTTTCGATTTCGAAAAAAAAAAAAAGAAAAACGAAAGGATTATTACATCAAGAGTGCGTGAGGGAGAGAGCGAGGATAGCGTGTGTAGCCAGAAGAGCTCTAGCCACCTTTACGGCGTGAAATTGTTTATTCGGCTTTTGAAGTCAACAAGATTTTGATTAAAGTATACTCGTCTACTTACGTAACTAAGCCTTTTGTAATTAAAGACTCGAAGAAGTCGATACGAAAAAAAATAGTACGGTACGAGAAAAAAAAAGAAAGAGAGAGGAAAGAGAAAATAGTAGGATGTGCGAGGGGTAAGGGGAGAGTGCTGGGAGAGGGCAAAACCGTAGTAGTAAAGTTGGAAGCGCGTCACGAGTGTACGCATATACGGCTTCGGCTACTGTATACAACTAGCTCCGTTACCGAGAGAGGCTCTCCGCTAAGAATGTTTGGATCTGCATACAGTGTACTTTCCGAGTCTCAGATTCTACTGCTGCTGTTAATGCCGAGGACGTTGACTCTCTGGAAGTCATCGCTGCTTGCAGCCCCGAGTATCAGGATGAGAGAAACACCAAGAGAAGAATGGAACGTGAATCTTTGAGAGGAAAGGGATATATATGCCGGGTGTAGGGGGAAAGGTGGGCCACGGGAAGGGATACACACGTGCCTTTGCCCCTCTACTCTCTCATCTATAAAAACTAAAAGCGCGTTCTATAGAAGTCAGGCTAGGCTGCGAGTGCACTTCCGGCGAGAATGAAAAGCTGGTATATATGTATGCGTGAGAGGAAGAGAGAGGAGGAAAGTTGTGGACGCGGGTCCCCCAGTATTATGGCCAGTTATGAAAACACAGGCAAGCCGCGCGTAAGCCCGATAAACGAATTAGCGAGAGATGTGTGTGTGTGTGCGTGGGGGGGGGGTTAAGATGTATAAGGCGGAAAGAGAGCTACTTTCTTGGCGCGGCAGTTTGTAGTCTTAGTTAGTCAGCGGGGTAAGATTGCGCGCGCGCGCGTGTTGTCACGCGCTGCCCAGTATATAATACAACGGCAGCGGCGCGTTACGTAAAGCCTTGCGTCCCTCTCGCTCTTTCTCTGATCTAAGAGTAAACCGATCCATTAATCCCACCTTGCGCTTATTAGCCCCAATCTTGAAAAGTATATAGGCATCGTTGTCTCGTTGTGTGTCATCGTCGACTTGAAGCTCGCTTTGTTCATTCTCTGAGCAACATATATACAGAAGGAGAAAGAGGGCCGCGGGAGGGTGGGTGGCCGGGAGATAGTCCATTAAACGAAGCCGGCATTCATCGAGAGTTAAACTATTTACGACGTACATTTCAACTTCAATACAACCTCTTCTCTCAACTACTTGTGCTCATTTGAGAGAAAGAGAAAAAGCACGCGCTCCAGCTACTCCATTTCTCTCTCTCTTTCTCTCTTTTGTGTCTCTTCCAACACCTTTTTCATCCCTTTCTCCTACTTTAATGTAGCCTAGCAAAGACGCACCAGCTCTTATCTCACTTATACCTCTCCCTCTCTTTCTCGCTTACATGCGATTTTCCAACGTTATTTTTCATCGTCATTTCGTATTCGCGTCGTTAAAGTTATCAGCGCCGTGAGAAGCGCGAGGAAAATACATAGTAATACAAGTCGTAATTGACCGAGTGGCGGTGCTATTCGTTTTATCAATGCTAATCGACCATCAACATTTATACTTTTATTTTACAACACACCTCGTTGCCCCCTCCCTATCCCTCATCCCCCGTCATTCTTGTTTTTCCTCTTGCTGCGCTGTGTACAAACTTGTTTAACGCAATTATGTAGTTACATATGGCGCGGCTCGGCTAAACGTCATCGATGAATAAATTGAATAAGCCATGGTAAGAGTCTCACCCAGCCACGGGCAAACAGCTCGGTAAAACGAACGTACGTATGCACGTGCATATATGGCATTCCCCGGGCTTTGCGTTAGCATAACGATCAATCCGAGGCGTGCGAGCCAGCGGAAAAGCGTAATTGAATGTAATCAGTATAGGAGGGCAGATGCAGAGCCAGAGGTGCACGTGCGCGCACGGAGCTAGACACCGGAATGCCGGCTCTGACTTTGGCCGATTGTTGTTCGCAGGTGAGCGGCAACGAGCGAGGATGGGAGGTGCACCAGGTGACGGTGACCCGAGTGCCGGGCTACGGGTTCGGCATAGCCGTCTCCGGAGGCCGGGACAACCCGCACTTCAGCAACGGCGACCCCGCCATCGCCATCTCGGACGTCCTCAAGGCCGGCCCCGCCGAGGGCAAGCTCCAGTGAGTAATTGCACCCACCCCTCCCCATACACATACGCATACGCTTGCATGCGCAGATAGCGCGCGAGAGAGCCAAGTGCATTGTAGGCGCAGGCGATCTCGCAGGCCCCCCTTCCTCCCATTGTGCGCCAGCTGGCCCCGGCTGAGTCCTTCCTCTCTCACGTGCTCGCTTCGCCCACGCAGGGTCAACGACCGCATAATCTCGGCGAACGGCGTGTCGCTCGAGGGGGCTGACTACGGGGCCGCGGTCCGCGTCCTCCGCGACTCCGGCTCGACGGTCCTGCTGGTCGTGAGGCGCCGCGCCGGGGCGTCCGAGCCGCCGGGCAGCGGGCCCGGGCCGACCGGGCTGAACGGGCCCGGGGCGAGCCTGGCGGGCTCCGGGCCCCCCGGGAGCCCCGGCTGCCCGGCCGGCTGCTCGCCGGGCGGCCCCCAGCCGGCCGGGCCGCCCGCCGCCCAGAGCCACCGGCTCAGCCTCAGCCGGCCGAGCAAGAAGGACGACTTCGGCATCGTCCTCGGCTGCCGGCTCTACGTGAGGGAGGTGACGCGCGAGGGCACCGGCGCCCGGCCCGGCGACCTCGTCACCCGCATCGCCGGCATGCAGGCCGACAACATGAGCCTCAAGGAGGCCCGCAAGCTCATGGAGCAGAGCAAGGACCGGCTCTCGCTGGTCGTGAGCCGCGAGCCCGCCGGCCTCCTCCCCGGCCCGGACTCCGGCCCCGGCAAGTCCCTCCAGCAGCAGCAGCAGCAGCGCCAGCAGCAGCAGCAGCAGCTCCAGCAGCAGCAACAGCAGCAGCAGCAGTCCGGCTACGCCAGCCAGAACCTCTACGTCCCGCCGCCGACGCGGCTCCAGGCGCCCCCGCCACCACCGCCCCCGCCCCCGGCCGAGGACAAGAGCAACCTCGCCCCAAGGGGCCGCTCCCGGGGGCCCCTCGTCGACCCGGTCTCCCTGAGCCAGCTCGACCTGCCGGCGACGCCGACCCAGGAGCCGCCCCGGCCGCCCCCACCTCGGCCCGAGGACTACTACGGCTCGCGCCGGCAGATCTACGAGGAGGAGGCCCTCGCCGCCGGCCAGCCCGGCGGCAGGCTCGCCAAGCAGCCCATGTGAGTCTCGCAACGGAGTTTTTATCCGTTCGCCCGGTGCTCCCTTGCTAACGACAGTCCATCGCTGTTTCAGGCCCGACCCGCGCTTCATCACCTTCCAGAAGGAGGGCTCGGTCGGCGTGAGATTGACCGGCGGCAACGAGACCGGGGTCTTCGTCAACGCCGTCCAGCCGGGCAGTCCAGCCTCGCTCCAAGGCCTCCAGCCCGGCGACAAGATTCTCAAGGTAAGCCCATCATCTCCTCGGGCTCATTCATCTCGAATTTCGACAATCATCCCTCTTCCCGGGCAGGTCAACGACATGGACATGAAGGGCGTAACTCGAGAGGAGGCCGTTCTCTTTCTGCTCAGTCTGCAGGAGCAAATCGACCTGATAGTCCAGCACCGGCGACACGAGTACGAGCAGATAGTGTCCACGGGCAAGGGAGATTCCTTTCACATAAAGTAAGAACAGCTGCGCCGCCTTTATTTTCTCTGGATAGCTTTTGAGAGCGCATCCCCTTTTTTAACAACAACGACGCGCTTGCAGGACGCACTTTCACTACGAGCATCCGGAAAAAGGTGAGATGAGCTTTCGAAGCGGCGACGTCTTCCACGTCGTTGACACGCTGCACAACGGCGTCGTCGGCGCTTGGCAGGTCTATCGCATAGGCAGGAACAATCAGGAGGTTCAAAAGGGCATAATACCGAACAAAGCCCGGGCCGAAGAGCTCGCCACTGCCCAGTTCAACGCGACCAAGAAGGAACTGAGCGCCAGCGAGAGCAGAGGTAGCTTCTTCCGGAGAAGACGGGGCAGCCATCGCAGATCAAAATCTCTCGGCAGGGTTAGCCAAATTTTTCATCCTTCTTTTAGCTCGCTTTCTTACTTTTTTCCAACGTTGCATTACATTATCGTTCGTCTCTGCTTGCCAGGATCACTGGGACGACGTTGTCTTCTCCGACAGCGTTAGCAAGTTCCCGGCGTACGAGCGAGTTGTTTTGAGGCACCCTGGATTTATCAGACCGGTCGTGCTTTTTGGGCCCGTCGCAGATCTCGCTAGAGAAAAATTACTTAAAGACTTTCCGGACAAATTCACCTGTCCTCGTAAGAATTGCAGTGATTGCCGTGCTCGTTAAGACGGCCAAAATGCTAACAGGTTTTTCTTTTTATTTTTATTTCCAGAGACTGAAAGTCAAACGGAAGAGGGATCTAGTAAAAGCACTAAGACTTCTGGTATAATTCGACTTAGTGCCATTAGAGAAGTTATGGAGAGAGGGAAGCATGCGCTTTTGGACATTACGCCAAACGCGGTCGATCGACTGAATTATGCCCAGTTTTATCCCATTGTCATATTTTTAAAGGCTGAAAATAAACAGATTATTAAAGAGATGAGAGCTGGCATACCAAAGTAAGTCCCAATGAACTTTAAGCATGGAACGTCCTTTTTTTTGATTTTCATTAATTTGTATTTTTTTTTTTATAGATCGGCGCACAAGAGTAGTAAAAAACTTTTAGAACAGTGCCAAAAACTTGATAAAATATGGGGCCATGTGTTTAGTGCCGTTGTAACTTTAACCTCTCCAGAATCGTGGTACAGAAAATTGAGAGAACTTATTGATTGGCAGCAACAAAGTCCGCTCTGGATGAGTCAAACCAAGGTATGAGTCAAGCAACATTCTTTGCACTAGAATTGTAAATATGTATATATTTTGGTCGTGTGTTAAAAAAAAAATCTAAAGTTTAACTTAAGTTTTTGGACTAGAGTTATAGTAATTAACAATGAATCGGCATGAAACATTTTTGTTCAATTAAGACTTTTTAACATTTTTCTTACTACGACTACGTTCTTTAAAAATAGTAGTTACATAAATATATAATTCACTCGCATACGCAATTCGATCGGTGTAGATTTGTATATATGACTCAATTTACAATGACAGCCAATCTGAAAGAGTAAAATGATGAAATTCTGTTTTTTTTTTATCTGGTGTTGGTTGTAGCCTATAGAATTTCTGTCGGATCTCTATTTCCCTCCTTCTCATCCTTACACTCCACCGGCGTTCCACGATTATTACAATGGTTACTTTTGTAACGAGTGCAATAACAATAGCAGTAACAACAACTTCCTTCCTACCTATCAAGTCCAGCCTGGATTTTACCCAGTTTCCCAGAACCAACTACCCAACGTCATTCACGAGCAATTTTTCGGTTACATTTAATGCTCTTTCTCTCTTTCTGTCTCTCTTTCTTAATTTCTCTCGCTCTCTGTCTCTGTCTCTTTGCTCTTTGTAATAAAATTAAAAAAAAACTAACAAACTAACTTTATCAATAACTCTGTGTGTACAATAAACCGCATATACATATATGTATCAGTGTATATGTATATAAAAAAGCTAATTGCGCACATGCATGCAAGAATAATAGCCTTCAAAGAAACAATGTGTGTCTCACGATCTCGCCTCTGTACTGAAATGCCTGAATTGTAACAATGGTCAAGTCCCTTGGCGGCGTACGCGTGCATATGCTCGTTTAGACTTGTTGATAAATCGCGACACGCAACTTGTCATTCTAGATATCTAACCGAGACTGGCTCGCGCGTGTGAGTGACACGGTAGACAAGCAGAGAGGGAGAAAAAGGCTTAATCTAATGTTTAAGAATCGAGCGCGTGTGCGTGTGCCCTGCTACTAAGCTATTTTCCACTTGGCTGTTTGTTACCAGTCGACTATCGCCGACTAATCAGTGCTTGCATGCCGATTGACTGTTAACTAGTGCATGCGCGCGGGGGAGCCGTGCCGGCGCGTTTTACGTAACTCTCGAGGCGCCCGTTAAAAATAAAAAAAGAAAAAAGAAAAAAAAAAGAAAGAAACAAACATGGGTAATAGAGTACGCCGACCGAGCACGCGCATGATTCGCGATCGCCGCTATATACATAACATCGCTGCAGCCGGCGTCACGGTCAATTCTCACAAATAATAATTCGATCACTGCCATTGCCATTGCCATCGTCACTGTCATCGTTGCCTACGTCGGCTGGCTCTCTCTACTACATCCACGTGGCCGTCGCCTTGGTCGTCGTCGTCGTTGTCCTCCCCGACTGGCGGCCTAGCCGGAAGAGGCCCTCTCGGATGACTTCCTCTTCCCGATGACGTCACGCTTGTCCTACGCCTCCTCCCCGGAGAGCGACCTGGAGCTCAGTCCCGCACCCTCCCTCCCTGGGACCCTGGGTGTGCCGTCGCGGCTCAAGAGCAGCTCCGACCCGAGCATAGCGACCCAGGACGACGCGGTCGCCCCGCCGCCGTACACGACCAGCTACCAGGTCTCCCAGCTGCTGCACTCGCCGAGCGCCGAGCAGCAGAGGGCCGTCGCCGCCGCGGCCGTCGCCTTCCAGGCCGCCGAGGGCCTCCTCCCCCAGCACCGGCGCACTCGCTCCCACCAGCCCCAGCAACATCACCCCCAGCAGCAGCAGCAGCAACATCACTCGCAGCAGCAGCAGCAGCAGCAGGGGCCTCCGCAGCTGCCGCCGAGGGTCGACCGCAACTCCAAGCCGACGGTGAGCAACGCCCAAGCCAGCCTTGGCTACCAAGCCCGATCCGCTCTCAATAAGACCGACTCCGTCGTCGACGTTGGCAACTACATCAATGCCACTCCCCATCGGCTGAATCCGGCCGTAGCCGCCAACTCCTCGCTCGACAGAAACCAAGCGAAAGCGGTAATCGATCGATTACACAACATACGCTCATTTGCCCATACTTCCTCCCTATCGCTTTTTCCTCTTCCTCCTGTTTCCTTGCATTATCTTAATTTCTCTCGTTACTCTTGATCGACGCACAGGGGAGCTACGACAGCATGTCCTCCTACGACTCGTACAACACCAACGGCACCATGGCTTATCCGAACTCGGCGAATCTCGGGCCTTCGTCGAATCCATCGAATCCCGGCAGGCTTGGACCCAACGTTCCCGACGATCTCAAGAGCAGCAACATGGCTATGTTATCCAGGCCACACGATCCCTACAAGTTCACGAGGTCCACTGCGATACCTGTACAAGAGTCGCAAACGCGAACCGATTACGCCAAGTATAGGTACGTCCTACAATTACGCTTGTTAACTATTCTTTTCAATACAAATATACGGCTATATATTCTATAATGTTCATGAGCTGTTACAACTCTGGATAAAGTGTGACTTTGTATAAAAACAGAAATTTTTAAATTTATCATGGACGTCTTTTATTTCTCTTTATTTTTTTTGTATCTCTTTAGCAGATCAGTAACAAGAAAGCCTCGGCAATTGCGAAGAGCTTGTAGAATTTACATATCACGTCGCGATACCTTGGTTTAAATTTTGTTTCTCGATCATTCCTTGTTTACGTTAGATCTACAATTACGTTTCGTTGAATTTATGCGCCCAAAAGTAAGCTAGACATTTTTTGTTTGCATTATAGTCGAACAGGTGATTATAAATCCGTACCTGCTCCTCCATCCAAATCAAGTGGAACGTACAAGCCAGTGCCGCCACCTAAGCCAAAAAATTATCGGCCGCCTCAACAGCCTATCATTCAAGACGAAAACAGCGGAAATTCGTATCAACATGCAAAAAGTTATTCAATGGGTACACCACATATGATGAACGGGGTAAGTTTGTCAGCGAACAACACAGTTAGATTTCACAATTCATTTCCAATTTTCAAAGCTAACGCGCATAAATTGAATTACAGGCAGAAAATGGAGTTAACATGCAGCGCAATAATAATAACAATAATAATCAGTACTATTACAACATAATATCGCCTTCAAATAGAAATATGCAAAACAGCGACGGCTATTCTGTAAATTCCAACCACGCGCATAATCACATGAACACAAATGCAGGAAGCCACAATCACAGTATTTCGCATTCGCATCCGCTATCGAGCTCATCGATGTTGTCTCATTCTCATAGCAGTAGTTCAGGCCAAATAGGCGTGGCTCATTCTCACAGTCGCAGTAACGTGACTATGAACGGTCATAGTCACAGTAACAGCCACAGTGGCATAAGCCTCCAAAATTCCATAGTCAATAATAGCAATAGTAGCAATCACACCAACGGCAACAGCAACATCCACAATCGAGAATCCAGCACTTTAGATTTAGCAGGAAGTAGAGAACAGCGGGGAAGTGCATTCGAACTCTATCGAAAACCATTGCATCATCACAACATTAGGTAGACTTGAATTTTTATTCTTAACACTATTTTATTTAACGTTTACTTATTGTGTTTGGCTAATGCGGCGCATAATTTCATTTAACACATTTCAATTGCAATAACATGTGTGTTTGTGTGTAAGTGCGTGTCAGTAAATTCGCGTTAGCCGTGTACTTAACACCTTACATTAACGATTTGCTTATCATATATTCATTTGCCAAATTGTAAGGTAATAGAGGCGATATTGTATCAACTAAAAAATAAAACTCAACATGCGGTGATGGTTAATGATTATACAGGACGATGGGGATGGCACGAGGGGTGTTTGGTAATGAAGGTGGTGTACTAGAAGGACCAGGAGGTGTTACTATGATAATACCTCCTGGGGCCTTGCCACCAAATATTCATCGAGAGATCTACTTCAGTGTTACCGACGCGAATGAATTATATAGCAATACTCGTGGCCATCGCTCGTCAATATCACCTCCCATGCATAATGGTGAGCTTTTTCTTACTAAATTATTCTGCTGTTATTCAACTTATTACGTATCTTCATGATCTTCACTAATTACATATGCCTTTCTAATATTTTTGTTTCTAACCGTGAGCTTGTTAAACAATTTCAAGCTAATAATGTAATTCCGTTTCTTTAAATTCACGACTACAATTGTCTGTTAAATTAACTAATAAAGCAACTATTTTCTTTTATTAATAGGTGAATCTATGCTTAGTCCACTAGTGGAATGCGGACCAAAGGGCCTTGAATTTCAGGCTCCTGTTGAACTCAGGATTCCTCATAATGCAACACCTGCCCATCGACTTGCATTGAAAGCTACGGATACTGAGAATAACTCGAGCGCTGATTGGTTAAACGTTAAACTGCCAGATCCAACATCGGACCACATTATTGTACGACTCGATCATTTTTGATAAATTTTGTAGCTACTTTTTTTTATTTTTCTAAAGAAATTTATTTCTTTTAATCTGTTCTTATTCTTAAAGAGTATATAGAAAAGCCTGAAAGCGTATAACTTGAAGAAATGTAAAGTGATAACTTTCTTTTAATGTTAGAGAAGTATTGAAAAATGGAATTTTGTAAATACAGGTGCAATTTTCGGCAGGTCATGAGATTTTTTAAAAGATACGTAAAAGTATATTGAAAAGTGCACTTAGCATTTATATGATCTTTAGATACTCAAAACAAAGTATTTTATCGCATTTCTAATGTTACTTTTTTCATCTATTTTATCATTTTCGCAATGCTACCGCTTTTAATAGTGGTTAAAAGAACACATACCAAAATAGTAGAATCATTGAAGATCAATGTAAATTGACTTTGCATTTATTTAACAATTGTATAAGAATTTATGTTTAAGAATATGCTGATTGTGATTTTCGTTTTTATACTTTCTCTTATTTTTATATGTGCAAAAATGTTATACGAATTCTCGACTTAATATTTTGTGTTAATCTCACCATAATTAAAGAGTATTTGTACTAATTAACAGTTTGTGGTTCAATGAATCTCAAGTTCTAGAAATTTTTCTAGTCTAATTGTGGTTTTCAAATAATCTAACATAGCTTATTAATTGTACACCAGATAGTCCGCAAACTGTTAATTGTTTGTATTATATATACATAAACATTAATGATGTTGATGAAACAATTAGAAATAAATTTTTTTAAGTTTTAAAGTGAAATAAATAGTATAAAGAGTTAATTGCAATTTGTTAAAAGCAACGTGTATTAGAGTATATAAATTTTCATATGAAGGTATGAAATATTAAAGTAATCTTTTATTTGTTATTAAATAATTTTTCTACGAGTCTTCCTACTTATTTTAACAAAATAAATTATCATCAAAGTTTTACAAAATCGACTGTCAAAAACTTATAACTTTTAAATTGTGTACAGGTACAAATACTTTTACTGTTGACAATCTCATTTGAATGTAATAAATGAATATAAATATATATACATATATATAAATAAATATTTACATTTGTGAATTGTGAAAACTATTCATATTAGTTGAAATAATATTGTTTGCTCCTGTTTTCTTAATAAAGTCCTTGTTGAATAATTTTTAAAACTGTACTATTTGATTTTAATCCAGCAAATAAGTAATTTTGGTTCATGTAAGAAAACGGCACCGCAATTTGAATGTCTGTCCAATAAGAAATTTTCTGTTGGAATTTCTAAAAATAAACATGAATAAAAATTAAGAGTGAATAGTATGTTGAACAGTAATGCAAAATGAAATCTTACCCCAAAATACATATACTCATAAATGTACAACCATCCATCTTTAGTAGTGGTTATTATGAACGTGGCGGTACCAACAGAATCTTAATAAAAAAAATAAGCATTTTAGTATTATTTTATGTAAGATTTCCAAATGATGAAAAAACGTCTTACCTTTGGTATGAAAGACGTTTAAGCTTGTTGTCTTAGATTCGAAATATAAATTTTGATAAAAATGAAAATTGTTTGAAAATTCATTGTAAACAAATATTTGCAATGCTTCGATATCTGGATTACTTAGAATGACAAAATGTTTGTTACTGCAGTTGGCTGAAGTAACGTATTTGCTTCCTCCTGTTGCGAAATTTTGCACTATCTGAAACTACGCAAGAATGTATGTACACACGAATTAGTATCTGTGAAAAATAACACGAAAAACTAAGGGGATTATTGAAATATGCTAATTTACTTCTCGAACGTTTGGAAGAAATTCCAAAAGTAAAGATTCCGCTCTTCCTTTAACGCAGCCAATTAATACGTATACATTATTGTTAATCGTAAACACATGAACTGCTTTAGCTCCATCTGTTTGTATGTATTGTTTCGAATCCACATTTTTATTTCGTGCATCAATCTTGTATATTAAAGAATTAGTTGTCGAACTATTAAGTGACTTGTCATAAAATATCGCCAATATTAAGTACACCTTGCCTACAAAAACGTAATGCCATAGCATGATTATTGTTAAATAGTAAAGTTAGAATGAAATATGTTTTAAATTAAGCGTACCATCGTAAACGAAAATTTGAGCGTCAGAAATTATATTGTTGACCTGAAATAATTGCGTTTCAGTTGCATTAGGTTCCACCCACACTATGCTTGCAATTGAGGAATCATTATGACTGTACGAGCACTGTTCGCCCACAATTTTTAATCGAAACAATCCATTTGGCTCGTAGAATTCAAAAAGAACGTTAGGCTCGATCACTTTGCGAAGTGCAAAATCGTTTGTTGGCGTTATCTCAAAAATATGCCTATTTCGGCATTGGCAATCATTCTCAGATTCACAAGGCTCGGCTGTATAGATGTCCAGCCGAGTAGTTTGTCCGACTTGTGTACTTTTCACGCCTCGCACGCCTGGCAAGTGCAAATGTATATTATCATCTTGCTCCAAGTAAAGCAGAGTAGAAGCTACGTATGTGCCAGGTATGTTCAAAGCAAGATTCGATATCAAATTATCGATAGAGGACTCGTTTTTCTCTAATGATTCGATCGCCAAGGTTTTTTCTAGCGGTTTAACTCGAAATATTTGACTGTTCTGCTCTCCGTTTATTTGGCCCGATACATGGATGTTGCTGTTGGAAGTTTCCACGCCGTCTTGAAAAACCTTGATTATAGATAACAAACCAAATCAAATTTTTTGTTTATTCTAGAGGTGAAAAACAAAAAAAGACATACCAAGTTTCCAAAAATTTCAATATCACTGCTATTGTTATCATCATTAATCAACACGTTTTCGTTGCTCAAAATATTTTTTAATTCAAAATTATTGATTCTGGTTACATCAGCATTGCCATCAATCGTGAGCTGCGAGTGAAAAACTTTTTCACCTTGTATTATTATTGGAATACGATCGATATCATCAGACGTGACTATATTTGTTGCTTTAACGTCATTTATCGAAGATGTGATTGTTTTATCTGAAAATAATTGTTTTACATGAATTAGTTTTAGTTGTTTGTTTGAATACAGTTTACTGACTTGTATGAACAAAAAAATCGTACTTTTGGCATAAACTAAATTTGTAAATTCCACGTTAGAGTACACCTGATGATAATCACGGAGGGTGAGTCTTTTGTTTCTAAACTCGTCAAATACTTTGCCATCTAATTTATGAAGCGAGATGTTTCCTTGTATTGTTAAATGTTCAAAGTGAATATTGTCAGGCATTTTATTATGGTAAGAAGCAATCTCATCAGAAGCAACGCCATGAATTTTGTTGTTCGTTATTAGAGTGCCTATTTCGACTTCTTTTAGGAAGGTAACATTATTTAATATTGGCTTGTAATTATTATCGTAATTTTGAAAAATGCTTAACATTGTGTTCTCGACGTCGAATCCATTAATATTTTTAACGTCAAAATTATTCGAAATCTCAATGGTATCTACACTTAATTGACTTTTAAACGTCTTTTTGCCTTTAATGACTATTTCCTTATCGACATAATCCATAACACTATCGGAAACAACTTTGCATATCCGTTGATAGACAGTAGAAGCGTTATTTTGAAGATGCAACGAATTTACCGTGACCGGTGTAGTCAGAGTAACAGTGTGACTCAGCACTTGATTATCATTTTTCGTGACCGCATTAGTAAACAAGTTGGTTACAGAGTTTGCAGTTTTTGATGATTTATTCCAATTTACACTACCCAGTACAGTCAGACTTTTAACTCTCCGCAGCGGTAGTACCTCAAGTGTTCGCCACATCTAAAAAAATTCACGATTTATGCTTAAATTTTACATATTGTACTCTACATAAAAATAATGTGTGATGTAAAAAAGATACCTTCGAAGTGGATTCGTTGCCAAAAGTTTTGGACTTAACATCCCCTTGGACTAAAAGTCCCGAAAACGATACGTTAGCGGACAAAATGCAGGGCTCGTCGATGTATACCAAATCAGACAGATTTTTCTCGTTTATCACATTGGCTTTGAGATAATTAACGTTAGCATTCAATGACTCAATGTTTCCTGAAATATTTTGCCTGGTCGATTTCGTTAACGATCTCTCGAAATAATCCTTCACACTTTTCCCATTCAATATCGTAACGTTCAAATCATTCTTTATTCGCAAATTTTTAATATCCTCCGATTCAATTAAATCGACCAAGTCGAGGCTCTTCATGTTTCTAACGAAGTCATCCGTATCCTTCCCGTTAATTTTATCAATATATGAAATTGTTTTCGCACGCACATCCCCATCGATCGTTAAAGAAGGCACATTAATCCCCTTGCTTATAATACTCTGAGCACCCAGTGCTTTGTCAAAGTATTTCCCAAACAATTTCTTGATTATCAAACTTTTTACATTGAGATCGTTTAATTTCAGCAAATCAATTTGCAAATCTTGATGCACTTTCAACGCCTTATGAAATGCAGTATTACCGATAGGAAAAGAATCGATCTTCAACCGATCGACAGCCATGCGATCGTTAACTCGCACAGTTTCAAACTCCAAAGGCTGGAGGAACTTTGAAAAATTGCCGGCTTCCATTATATCTTTCAGCGGGATCCCATTGTAATAGTCCGCAATCACGTTGGACACTGATAATTGAATTATGTGAACTTGATCGTGAATCGTCAACACATTTGACGATTGATCGACAAGTTTCCGCTCGGAGACTTCGCTATCCTCGTTGATAACTTTGCTGAATTGAAAATCGGCAAAAACAATATTTTCAAGGTCAGCGAGTTCTCGCGAACTGACGTAAAGAAAGTCCCTCTCGGTAAGTCCATTGAGATACTTGCAGGACAGCTTGTCGACGGATGCTCCTTTTTTGAACAGCAGAGGATTCGAGAACACTTGATTCCCAGACTTGCTCCATGAATTTTCGATGATATCGTGTATGTTGTAATCGGTTAAGACGTTGTCGGTGACTAGGTTCAACAATGCATTGTTGTCCATTTCTAAATTTTTAACGATAACGTCGCCTTCGATCGTTACCTCATCGTAATTTTGGGATGGCCGTGTGAAAGGGAGTATCATGTCCTCTTGGATCGTCAGTTCATCGGTGATCAAGAAATCTTTCAAGGTGACCTTACCTGCAACAAAAGTAAACGTGTTAATATTTTGTTTTTGTTTTCATATGTTATTGCGTACCTTTAATAACGTTTTCCTGAGATTTCCTAGCAGCTTTTTCAATGGGCACTCCGTTGATTTTGTCTACATACAGATGATCGACCTCCAGAGCATCGATAAATACGTCTTTCAAAGTCTGATTGGTATGTTTAGTTATGAGCATTGACGATGAAACGTCATTTATTTCAGCGGCAGAAAATTTTGTCACGTGCAACAGATTCTCACATGTAACGCTACCTACAGAGTAAGAATTTATCAATTTGTAATCTGAAAAATACTTTATTTACGTTTTCTAATGTTACCATTGATGAATTGTCTTTTGCCTATTACGAAGGCATCATCAGTAAAGATCGATAAGCTAACATTGTTTATTTTCTGTGCATTCATAGCATCCAAAATAACTAAGTCTTTATCAACCACAATAGTGTCATTATAAATTAAAGCCTTGTTTAAATCTATATCTCTGAGACTCGTTTTATCAATATCATTAACTTGGACCCAATCTAAAAAAAACATTATTTAAGTTGCATTATAAATTACAAGAGCTAAATAGACTGCTTACTGTTAGATCCAAGTCCACAAATTGATGCAATTTCAAGATTTTCGATGTATATGTCTCTTGCTTGCAGTGGTACCGAAAAATTTTGATCAGTTTCCGGAAGTAAAACTTGATCAAACTCTAGTGGATGCTGATTTAAACGTTTTACTTGTAAATTATTAATGTAAAGTTCATCGAAATGTACATTTCCGTTGATTAATACGTTATCTAAGAACGTACGTGTATTTCTCCGAAAAAGCAAATTATTGGACACGTTTAAGATTTCATCAACGCGAAATTCAACATTTTTAATTGCATCGTGTACTTCAGTGATATTCGGACTGAAATTCTCGTCTGTAGAGTATAATACTATTGTTGGTGCATTTTTTACGTAAGTTAAAACATTTGAAAATTCAAAGTACAATGGCTCATTGACATTAGCAATAAAATTAAGTTTTTTACTGTATGTATCAGCTCCAATGATAACCAAATCTAATAAATGTCTAAATTGATTCAACGATTCCTCAAGCTTTTCGGGTTCTTGGGATTTGTTTCTGTCACTCCATAATTGTTCCCAACTTTCCTTGTAACTACCTTCGTTATCTACAGAAATATTTTGTCGATTAATATCAAAGTAAGTGCAACATTTTTAATCCAGCTTACTTGTTATTAAAGTTTTGCCATACTGAGAATAAACCTTGGCTAAAATATGCTTTGTCTCTCTTGATTTCTCATCGATGTAAGTAATGATGGACGTGCCGAAAGTACACTGCAGCGGAGCACAAATAAATACGGTCACAAAAATCAAAGAGCACTTGTTAAACAGCATGTTTGGATTTTGTATGCACACGTGAATAATTTATTAGCCGGTAGCACATTAGCGTAAGTTGATTTTTGTGGTAGACTATTGATTTGCTGCCGACAGACTACTCGAGCTGAGCAGTGTACTATAACGATTAAGCCAACTGTAGAACTATTACGGAATAATGTAAACTTGCTCTGTTGACAAACGCACATACATATATATCAATTCCAAGATATTGTTTCTATATCGGTTCATAATTCTTTCGATCAAACTTGTACACAAGTATTATATCACCATTAATTGACTCAGATTTTATTTATTCTAGTTTTCTTGTGATGTTTCTTTTTATAGGTAAATGTTAAAACCTGCATGTTCGAATGTAAAGTCGAGCAGCAATAAGTGCCCCGAGTATTCCCATCTTTTAGGAATAAGCCGAGAATGCTGAACAAGCGTAGATAAAACTAAAAAGAAAAATTCGGTTTCTTAAAGAATCCGACAGATGTAAGCAGCTGTTGTGCCGAATGAATTTCAAGTTGACTAACTTTTCCCGCGTTATATAGCTTATCGGTTGGCTCCTATCGCATCTTATTTGGAGACTCGTGCTACTCAATCGCAGTATAATCGTGACTACCGAACGCTGCGTAAGCCGTGTTGACGACATTACTCGGCTACTGCTTCGATAAGCCGGCAGATTTTTCATTTTTTAAATAGTTCATGTACATTTCTTGGGAATCGTAAAGTTTTTGTTTCGTATGTCTTGTTATTTTTTGTGATTTGCTATGAGTAAATAATAATTTTAATAATAAGTTTTGTTCGTAAACTAAACAAGATAAAGTTGTGTTTTTATTGCAATATGGCAGAGTAAACAATTTGAAAGTGATTTTGTTCGTATATTTTCTGGGAAAAAAAGTTTATGTGAATAATTTGTTGGATTTAGTGATGAGATAAACAAATCTGATCTGTAAACGATGATTAGAATTAGCAAAATGTCTGACACAAAAGTTGTTAGACGAGATTCGGATAGTTTGTCAAACGTAGGGCAGAAGGAGAAACTCTTCAAAATTCTCGTCATCGGAGATTATGGAGTTGGTAAGATTTACCGAAAAAAAAGTAAAGCGACTAAAAAAAACTGATAAACTCGAAGATAAGAATAAGATATTCGTTTTACTGCTTGACGTTAAAGCTGAGACTTAATTTAGAAATACAGATGCTCATGAATATTTTCGTAAATATTTTAAATATTTAGAATAAATGTTTAGGTTTCATCATAAAATAAATATCGATCATAAATACTTTTACGCTGTTTTTCCAGGGAAAACGGCAATTGTACGAAGGTATACCGAAGGTATGTTTGTCGATGTTTCTGAAGAAATTCTTTTCGTTTGTGTAATAATCACGTTTTTATATCATTTATAATTTCAGGAAAATTTTCTTCGAATTATAAAATCACAATCGGTGCGGATTTTGCTATAAAGTCTCTCGACTGGGATGCTGACACAAAAATCAATTTACAATTATGGTAAAAAGAATGTCAAGTTTTTTTTTTTAATTTGAAGCAAACAAATAATACTCGAATAATAACTTGAGGCTAATCATAAAATTTCAGGGACATAGCTGGTCACGAGCGTTTCGGCTACATGACCCGTGTCTACTACAAATACGCGTAAATATTGACTGTACGAATATAACCAAGTGTCGTAATAATCTTCATAAGCCTTGATAAAAATGTGCCTGAATTACAGGGTGGCCGCGGCGCTCGTATTCGACATATCGCGCGCAGCCACCTTCCAGTCCGTGAAAAAGTGGCTGGCCGATCTGCGCGAAAAGGCAACATTGTCCGACGGCTCGAAAATCCCCGTGGTTCTTCTGGCCAACAAGTCCGACATAAATCAAAGCGCCGTGCCCGTCGACCAGATCACCAAGTTCTGCAAAGAGAACGAAATCGGCGCGTACTTTGTCACCTCGGCAAAGGAAAACCTCAACATTGGTATGTCTATAGTAAACTGCAAATTGTTACTTCATAAGTATTTCACAGTACCGTGACAAACGACTGCTATTTTCTCCGCAGTTGCTGCTATGGATTATTTAGTCAACAGTATTCTCCAATCGACCCACAATACCGAACAGCTGAGGGAATCGATACGATTGCGCGATGCGCCGATGCGGCAAAACAAGTCGAGTTGCTGCAAAACTTGAAATGCTCTTTAATCTTCGCCTCCGGCTTTTTTTTATATTTTTCTATTCATTTTTTTATAATGCAGAAAAGGGATAAAACTCGAGAGCACATTTACAGAGTACAACAAATTTGTATATTTTTTATTGCTTTTTTTCAACAGTTCCAACAATTTTTTTTCTTTTTTTTTCTTTTTAATTACGTTTTCTTTTTTCCAAAGTATTTTTTAAAATCATCGCTTTAGGTACAATAATTATACAGTTATATTTATAAATGCATTTACATACATACTTTGCGGTCTTGTGTAACATTAGCGGTCAGCGAAAATGTATATATTCGTGACTCGTTTATTACAATCGTAAAAATATAGCAGCCGTAGGTTCTCTCCTTCTTTTTCGCACTTAATTTATATTTACAAATACAAATTTTATTTGCGCTCTTTGGTCGTTATTTTTAATGACTTCCTTACGCGAACCTATGTGTCTCTAAGATAATACAGACTCTGATCTTGAAGAAGCAGAGTTTACAAAAATCTATGTAAAAAATATATCGGTTTAAGCTACTAGATATTGTAGAAAAAGATATTGAATGTCACTTTGAAAGCCCTTAAATCGAGTCAATAAATAACTTAAATGTTATAAAAACACGAACATGTACAAAAACTCCTTCTTGATTCATTTGTCCTTGGCTTAATACCGTGACGTCTTGAAATACCAAAATGAGCATACTTGGTCCCGTATGTGTAAAATTCTCTTTTAATAAGCTCGCCGGTTTTTTTTCCACAGACTCCTTAAATGACATCTTCGCGATGAACGTCCTTAACTGAATTCATGGCGATTGATACAGTCGACACCATCGTCTTGCTGTAGTCTTTGGAGTAATCTAAAATAACAGAAAAAAATATTTTCTCCTCAATTTCCTCGATCAATTTACTTTCCTTGAGCTATTAGGCGAAAAAGCTTTTTTTTCATTTTAGTCATGTCTATGATATTAAGATATTCTACGTAAGTTATTCCAAATTTATTAATTTTTTTTAATGTGCACTCAATTTTATTTGAAAAAAATCATTCTTTAATTATAACAGCAAAAAAAAACGGAAAAAAATCATAAAACCTATGAATGTTTTTTATTATGTACAAATACGGTGATAATAATTAAATTTTTTACACAGTTATCATCCTGTTGTTATACGATTGGCACTATAATCTACTTTATATATTAGTACTACTAAAAGAAATTACTTCTATATTACTGTTTGTAAAAAATTTCATGCGAAAATTTAATGAAAGACGAGTAACGCAACGAGTTGAATAAAAAAAACTGAGGCGTAATGTCGTGTCTACGCGTGTTAGTGTTAAATAAAAATAAAAGCAAAATTGTAAGTGTGAGCGACCCATGTAAGTATAAGTTGATTGTTACAAGGTTGAAGTCGTTGTCAGCGTATTAGATATTAAATTTGTGATTAAAAACGAAAAGTTCGATTGCGCATGTTAATCGTTTAAAGCTCATTACCAAACACCACCATTTCTTTGTTTTGTTTTTGTTTTAATCATGCTACTCGCCTCTCGGTAACTGCGTTAGTACGTAGAAAACGTGTGTACGTGTGCAATTTTAACTCGGTTCGGCCAGTCCTGAAAACAAATCCGTAAGAAAGAGAAACCTAGAGAGATGGATTATAAAGAGTAGTCAAGTCCGAGGAGATAGAATAAGATTAAGAAAGTAGCCAAGAGAGCTTCGATTTCGCTCGGTTTCTTTTTTCGTTTAGTTATTGTCTAGCTCGCTATCGTCTCTATCCTCGCTTGTTCTTGAAAATAATTAATTCATGATTAAAAATACGCAGAGGCTCGATTAAAAAAATAAAGTAAAATTAATTTTGCAAAATTTTGTAATTCACATGTTTTTTTTTTTGTTAATCACAAGCAGGCTTCAATCCAGGGAATCGTATAACTTTCTTCCGTCTGGTCACTTTATAAACTATAAGCTATAGTGCGGCTGTAGAGAGGAAAAAAGTTGGATTCCCCGATTTGAATGCCCATGTTACGCGCAGCAAAAGAGCCTGCGTGTAGGGTTGAATAAGTGAATTAACAACTGCAGGAGCCGCAAGCCCACGCGCGTGGGAATACGGCGATTAGAAGAGGGTGAGGGAGAAAAGTTGAGGAAATGGTAATAGGCAGAAGGGGGGGGGGAGTGCGAAAGTCTATGGCCGTAGCCGTTGACTTATGAAAGGGAGTCTCTTGGGGGCGGTGCCGGCTGGTCGGATTGTCGTCAGCGCGAGGAGGTGCAGATCGTTTTACCTTGGTGGCCAAAGTTGTTCTGGCCTGGGGCGCTGCTGCCGTGGGGCGTCAGGCTCGCTCGGATCTTCGAGCAGCTTATCACTCCGGCGTAAGCCTGCCTGTACTGCTTGTTCATTATCACGTAGATTATTGGGTTTACGCAGGAGGCGAAGTACAGCAGTAGGTAGCCCATCACGTGGAACGCTGCAATAGAAATATAGATTTTTCCCATCGTAATACGCGCCGAGGTTTTTCTTTTTCATTGGAGCTTTGATAAAGGACAACTCGATTGACATTGTTCTCGTTTTCTCAGCTTAGGATTCTAAAAAAAGCAGTGAACTAGCTATTTAAGATTCGCGATCGCGTGGCTCATCCTTGCGTCATCCAATTAAGAAGGATCGCAGCAATTGTTGGCTTCTTTGAAAAAAATATGACTTTACGACTTTTCGATGACGCCACGTGACACATGGCAGTTTGCCGTATAATCTAACGGTTTTTTTTTGCATGATATTAATATTGAAAAAAAGCAGTTTGATAATTTCGCTAATTTTTCACACTTATTCGCATTTTAGATAATCTCCAATCCCAAGGTCAAGATTATAATGCCTCGTAATGCCTGATATTCTCGATGCATCAGACCGAGCGTGAATAACTGCAGTTTGATGTTAATTGAGCGCAACTTCCGGGTGAGCGGGCATCACTTTAAGAGCATCGATGACGGGGCGAACAAAAAATTGATATTCCCAAATAAACGAAGAAAATTAAAATAATATCAACGGCGTTTACGAGGCGCGCGAGATCCCGAGTAAAATTTCCAATTTTTCAATCATCAGCGATGAGCGCGCAATAAACGACACACTCCAATTCATAAAGCGAGGGAGCCAGCAATATTCGAGGGGGGAAAGAGAGCGAGATATATGTATATATTATTAACTTACCGGGATATCTGACTTCCGTATCGAAAACCTTGACGATGGTGATGGGCAAATAGCAGGCGACGAAACCGAGGAAAATGGCAAGGACCATTTTCGTGATCCTCCACTCGCTGCGACGCTGCTTGATCTCCCGGGTGTCACGGCCTGGGCTATGGGGCGATTTGATCGGCGGCGGAGCAGCGTGCTTCCGCATTCTCGTCTCTGACCTGCGTTTAAGTGGTAAGACATTTTTTCGATCAGACTAAGGAATTTATCGAGTCACGCTATTGAAATATTGCGAAAATCCGTCCGTTAATATAATTTGTGCGTGTGTCTGTTCTTTTTCAAATATTCAATTTCCGACTTACTTGTGAACGACCCAGAAGATTTTGGTGTAGCAGCCGACGATCACGATGCACGGGATGACGAATCCCATGACAAAGAGAAAGGTCTTCGAGGATCTGCCGAAGGTGTCGCGAACAATGGAGCAGGTTTCCAGATTTGAATCGTAGTCGAATTTACCTGCGACAAACATTTATGGCCGTTCTCAAGATCTGTCAGCGTTAGAATAGGTCGCGTGGGTTGGCAAAGAAAAGGCATTGCTGGCGTTACCCCATTTTCCAAGTAGAGTAGGAACTTGCATTCCGTAAGAGAACAACCAGCAGAAGAGGATCATCGCCGCGATCCAGTGTTTCTTGTATATGCGAGCGTAGATGTTGTGATGCGCTATCATGATGTACCTGTTAAGCGTTTGCAAGTTGCGGCTTGTCAATTTTTTTTCGGCGAATATAAGTGATAATAGAAAATAATTCGGAAAGCGAGAACGCACCGATTAATCGTAATAGCGCCAACGGAGAGGAGACTCACTCCGACATTGCCGTATCTCAGGAATGGCACGAGCACGCATAAAAAGCGAACGTTGGCCCAGCTTGCGTCGATGAACCTGATCGAGTCGAAGGGCAGCACCAGCAGGCAGAATATAAAATCGGCCACGCACAAACTGAAAACAAACGCCAATTTATCCGTATAAAATGTACAGCATTCGATTGAAACAATGGCATATTCGATTGTGCACAAGTATATACGTACCTTATGATAAAGGCGGCAGCTACGTTACGGACCCGGGGATACTTGAGCAGTGCGATGATGGTGAGAAGGTTACCCAGCAGTCCGACGATCATGATGAGTATCGCAACGCTGGCCGCAAAGTTTCGCAGCGGCCTCGGGAATCTATAGGAGAGCCAGAGAAAAACAGCCGCTTTTAACGAGCCCATTCAACGCGCACACGTTCTCCAACACATGTATACTTATATATGTACATCTATCTTCAACGCGCAATTGAAACATATTCTTAACGATCATTGACACGTTGACCGAAATTATTTGCCGTGTGGATCGTTATTCTCATCGACACCCCCCGGCCCCCTACTACAGAGGGGACGTTCAATGACGTTCTAAACGTGTTGGATTACTCCGTTTTATAATTTACGTCATTGTTACAAGCCGCGCGATTGTTTTATTAATGAGGATACTCTGGTACTAGATTTGAGCGCGATGATGCAACGAAAAGTGCCTTCTGTAATTTGTTATTTCTCGCTCGAAAGGGGTAGAGGAAACGAATAAGAAGTGTATATGTCAAGTAAAGCAATAAAACCTTGATGACTCCTCGTCAATGATCAGTCCGTGACTGGCATTTGTGTTGATCGCCCACGCGGCTTGCGCCAGTTGATCTGCCGTTGACATCTGGAAAGGAAAGCAAAGAAATGAGTAGCCCGGCCGATCGTATTTATCCTCTACTTGCTACACGCGAGTGGAGTTAATGAAAGGCAAAACAAAACAAAAAAAAAAAAATTTGAATCGTCTCCGAGATAAAGCCTTGCGCACAATTATTATTGCGAACGATAAGGCGCGACTGAATTCCAAGTACCAGCGATCGGAGAAGGCGAACAGAAGAGAGAGAGCATATCGATTGCAGAGGATATCGCATGTCGGTTTCGCGAGCAAACGATAATTATCGAATCGTCCTCGCGTCAGGCGCGTCTCCACAGAAATCAGCTGGCTAATTTCTCGCGCTGCAGGTGGGCCGCTTGACTCGCGCGAAAATTCTCGCCAGCTCCGCGCGCGAGGTTATTATTGCAATAAAGCGGCGCGCCGTGTCAATTCCGGCCAAGGCTCCTCTCTCCTTCCATGTGATTCATCTCGTTCCCAAGTAAATATTTGTTTGTCTCGCGGCCCCCGTTTCAGCCGCTCGAATTATATACGTCGCCTCCTCCCGCCTTTCTATTTTCCAACAATTGCGTCGGTCGTTTCCTCCCAAGATCCTTTTTATCCGAGCGCACCAGTTCTAAACGATCCTTTGAGTTGAAGAGAGGTTCGTTGAAAGGACAGGAAGCGCTCAATTCGGCCGACTGAATTTTGTCATTTTTTCAAATTATGCCGGTAAAAATCAAGTTTGCGCCGAGGGAGGAGAAAGCTCGTGTGTATAGACAACAGCCTCCCTCTCTTTCTTAATTGCATAATTAGGCCCCAACGAGAGGATAATCAATTAAAGGCCAAACACACACGTAAACGTTAGAGACGAGAGAGAGAGATAATTCAGCGTAATCAGGCTCGTTAAAAAAAAAGCTTCTTCCGTCCCCGGAAGATTCGCCTTTAAAAAGCGCTCATGTCACTGCCACTTTAAGACGCTCACTCTCTTCTCTCTCTCTCCCGTCCTTTTGTTTAAAGCAATTCGATGCATTGAATTCGGCAGCTGTTTGTTTCTTCGAATTCCCGGAACGTCGGGCTTTGGCCTTTTTTTTCTTTATATTGCTATCGAGCTTACCAATCGTCACCGTATTCAATGTCCTTTTGTGCGACTCACTTAAAAATTGTGCTTCGTTTCGTTCGCATCTTATACAATATACGCGCTTACATTGTCAGAGTTATTTCATTGTCGTCATTTATGCCGCGAGAGTCAAGTGAAAAGTCCGACTCGTCTGAAAGCGAGGATGAATTAAAAAATAAAAGCTTTTTGTTGAAAAACCGTTTTGGGAATTAAGCTCCTCCCCTGCGCACCTATTTCATTTTTCCCCTCGGCTAATTGATTAACGGGCAATGTAAATCGTTTATTCGCGTGGGACAACGTATTGTTGAAGCAAGCGCGTAATGAAATCAATAGCGCATCTCTCTCTCTCGGGCCGAGCGAGGGAAACACGAGTGGCGTTAGACTATTTCTGCGTGAGCTTAATCGACCAGCGGCTATCGGCAGCATTATTTTTTTTTTGTAGTCGCACACAGTCCCGAGAGATCGCGGCCAGAAATGCGCTCGCGCGAGAGAGAGAGAGCGTGTAAAACGTTATACCACACGAGACGTAGAGAAAGTGTATGTGCGAGTGTGTTTAATTGGCATTAAAACGACGGCAAGTCTCGTATGATTTACAACCGCGACATGTGTCTCTCTCGCTCTTCTCGCGCGTAAATTAAACGAATCGCGTGTCTGCTACCGACGCCTCTCTTTCTGCCTCTATATCGTCATTCGAGGCACGTCGATGTAGATATATGTTAGATGGTGTCTTCGACGCCGAGAGAAACCGAGATTACTTCCATGTTTTCCGACGTTCGATCTAAACGACACTGCGACGTATGCAAATTGATTCTTAAAATCATTGATATCTTTTGGAATTTGAGAAAAAAAATGTTGTCACGTGGCTGCGCGTTCGCCGAAATTCATTTATAAAGCCTCGCCGTTAAGTTAATTAGAATGTTATCGAAAATTAAAAGATGTTTAGTCACGTACAGCCTTACAGCGTGATTCATTACTCTACAATTTTTGGGAACTATATAACTCGCATTAATGCTCTAATGTATTCCTAATGCTTTCGTAAGGACTATTCCTACATCATGATGATTCAAAAGTCGTGATTTTTGTTTTCTCCACGCAACCACGTGGACGTACAAATATTTTTGTAATGTCTCTTTCACCCTCCTTTTTTTCCCCAATACCCTTTGTAGATCACTCTAATTGTTAATTGTGATTCGTGCATAATACATTATTTTCATTTTTTTTTTAAAAAGAGATATCATTTAATAGTGCTAATGCCTATAGGTATAAGCAGTGCCTTTACTCATAATGAAATTTGAACGACCAACCAAATAACAAAAAATATCCAATGGATCTCACGATCATTCGAGTCGACATATATTACATAGTTTAGTTGACTCGATAGAAAAGCAGCAAGAACTGCCAGTCGAGCATGAAAACTAGAAACGAGAGACGCTGGTACTTTGTGATTTTAGAAAAAAAAAGAAGAAGCCGGACAGATAATAAGAGCGTCTGGAAGATATGAAAGACGATGCCCCCATACGTGTATGGTTGCCGAGGGAGGCTGAGTCTATAGGGGGTTGCTGGATTTCGTATAAACTGGGGTTAAACGACGGTGCATTAACCTCGATTGAGCTTAACTAGGAAAAATTGAACGGGGGGGCCCCTCTCGGCTCTTTTTTTCCTCTCTCTCTCTCGCGCGCGCGCATATCCCTCCCCTCCCCCATTGTTACTTACAGACTGTCGCCTTCTCGACCAACAGTTTTGCCCGTTTCAATTCGAGACGGCCGCATTAATTGATACCACAGCAGACGCTTCACACACAGATATATGTATGTGCGTCGTCGACGCCGCTTAGCGCAGCAATAATATATTTACGGAAGATACACAGCGCATGAGAACTGCCCGCGCGTCCTTCTCTTACGAATACAGCTAATTAAATTTTATTTGCATTTGTTTTTTATTTTACATTTTTCTGCTAACTAAATTGCACAGTCGATTATTTACGTTTTTCTAACTTTTTAAAAATATATACTGCTAAAGTTAAAACAAACGTGAACGTGTAGTCTTAGACACAGTGATATAGCTGATGAACCTTAAAAATTGTTCAAAACGAAGAAAGTGGGAGAATGTTTACTTGCTTATTATACGCGTATCGAGGCCATAGCTTCAGAGATAAGATACCCCAGCACCATCGAATTTCTCTCTAAGCCGGGCTAAGCCGCATTATCGCAGTTCATCTATCTCAATCCGGTTAAAGCGTATTTTGCAACTGCTTCTCGAGAGCTCGCATATAGAAATTACAGCACCTTGTGGCTCGCCAAAATCACGCGCGGGGCCTGCATTCGTTACTCTCGGCAAGGAGAAAATAAATACAGCGAGCGAGAGAATGAAAAAGGGGCTGACACAGAGTCCGCGGGCTGCGCTTATTGCAGGCGAACACACGCACGTGAGTCAAGAGAACGACCGTGGCTGGCGCACACGTGCGCAAATATTTTTCGCGAGCCCATAGAGTTGCAGCATAGCCACAGCTGAAATTCCTATAGAGCGAGAGGAGGGTCACGCTGACGTCAGCCGTGATTTCCAAGGAGTTGCGGAGGCGTGAGTCAGAGAGTGTCGCGGTGAAAGCGGCCTCGCGGTCCTCCGGCGTATACGTATCCTCTCGGAAATATCGCGACAGGGACAAACCACTGTTCCCCTGCTCTTTCTGCTATTTTTTATTATTAATCGACTCCACGGCTCTTTCTACACCACCAGCTCGGAGCAAGCGAGTGCGGGGGAGGGGGGAGATTGGTGTAGGTTCAGGCCTTTGAATTCTCGTTGTATTGGCTTAACAAAAGCTGACGCCCACGCGGGCGCTCTCTGAGCTACAATGTGCCGCGATCGCGGCACAACGACCGTACAAGTAAGACCATACACATCGACGCTGCGATCCGGATCGGTAAAGAGTAATAGCCTGTGACAGCTTGTCAAGTAGCCGAGTAAACAGAGAGAGAGAATAGGTTTTCCATTTTCTTCCAGAGCAGAATTCATGCAATCGATATATTTCTCGATTATATTATAAAATAATGTGCGAGCAGAGAGGAGGGCTGCTATACGCGGAGGCAGAATATCGAGTGATTACCGGTTTCCCAGAGACAAACTTATTGCCACGACTAAAAATATTAGAATCCCATATATCATATAGGAGATAAATTCTGTTTGCTTTTATTCTTTGTATACACACGCACACGTATTTGCTTGTCTTTTTTTTATCGGCGTTAGATTAGTTCCCCGTGAAGAACAGAGAAAAAACATTAACGCTTGCACAAGCGATTTGTGTGTGTGTGTGTATAGGTCCTAAAGTTGCGCCGATAAGAGCGCGAGAGACGACTACATGCTCCGCTCGCAATTCATCGAGAATGCAGAGAGGCAAACGGGGTGCGATGTTAATCTAATCTTTCGTTCAAACTCCCCGAGAGAAATCGTTTTCATCTCATGGCTTTTCTCTTCCCCCATATTTCGGCTTTGTCATTTTCAAATTGTAAGCTTTCGATTAACTAGTTTCATGCGAAATAATTGTAAAATAATAATTGCGTTATACTTTACAAACTATACTTGAGTATAAGATGTTAAACGTCAATCTACCGGAAAATTATGCCGTTCCATCGAATTTCGAAAAGACGAAAAAAAAAGTTGAATAATTCAACGAGTCGGTGCCCGAAACATTTCCAAATTTCCGTCTCTCATAAAAATCCAAGCGACACGAAAAGCACGTAGGTGCTTCTAGGAGCATAAAACTCCTCGGGACTTCGGTGGGAAGCGGAGGCTCTCTTAAAAAGAGGCGGGAAAGGAGCGTCGCTTGATTTACTGGTTGACTCGAGCTGCCTCTCGAATTTCCCACAGATCGAGAAGCGTCAGCCGGGCGCACTCGGGAAATCTCTGCCCACATGTCGCACAGCAGTGGTCCCAGCAGACTAGCCCTCGTTCGTATAGGGTACCTACCGTGAACGCGTATGCAGGATCTGGCTCGTATGACCCTCTGGACGCTCGGCCAGTCTTTAGCACTCGGCTGAACTTGACACGCGGAAAACTGCTGTGCGATACACTGCTCTCGAATCACTGGCTAAGAAGCCTATACCGCGCACTTAGCCGACTCCCCGGCCGATTTACTCACGGCTCGAGTGTATCGGAGCAGCTGAGGCGCGCGACCCTCGCGACGGGAGTGCCGGCATCGGACTGGCCGCTACTGCAATGCCGGCAGTCAGCCTGACTCTTTCTCTCTCTCTCCCTCTTTCTCTCTCTTTCTGTCAAAAGCCATTTCAAGTAGTGGGGCGCCTCTGATCTCCGTGAGTATAGGATACAAACGACGGCTGAGCATAACGACGACGAGCAAGACGATGAGGCACCTGTATGGCGTAGATTATATCTACGATGCTTACGCAAGAGGATGTATTATCTTACCGGCTTTTCGCGGAGATGCCGATGACGCATCGTGTACGCTTGTTAAATATTATCAGGCTCGTTGCCGATCTATACGTCTTGTGTATAACTTTACGGCTTTTCAAACGTATTCTCGCACCTGCTGATTTGATTTTTTTTTTCGTCTGGCGACATCTCGAAGATTTCCCCGATTTTCCAAACGATTCCACTCGTACGGCAGTTGCCGTCGAGTTTCGTTCTGACTTTGATGCTGGCTCTTTTTTTTATCGCTTTTGATTAGCTGAAAAAAAGGCGGCGGAGCACTTCCGCTCGTCTGGCGAACGGTTCTCCAAACCGTTTTGACAAGTTTAGTACACACGCGTATCCCGTAATAAAATTATTCCCCCCTATTTTCCATCAAAACTATGCACGATTTTCGTTGATTCGAAAAAATTCAATTGCCGCGCATATTGTTCGCGAAAAGACGAAGGCAGTATTAGGATTCTAGCGGAGTCGGCGGGCGCAGGAGAGCCGCGCAACAGTAGCCGCTGGTAACATAAGGCGCGAGCAGTAGGCGAGAGCGCGGGCCGTAGGTAGTGCGGCCATATATCCCGAGTGTGTATATAGTTGCGCAACGAGAAAAAGACAGCCGCTGGCCGTAGAGATATGCCGTATGTAGGTGGGCGTATCTCGCGCGCCAAACCCCCATAATATACCGGCTTTTATATACGTCGGCGCGCCCGAGAAAGTCCCCGTTCTTTTCTCTCCTACGCTTAATATTCTTTCGCCGGCTTGCCTCTCTCTCTCTACGCGCCTTTCCGTCTCCTCATCTACGCTCGAATAGTATTAGCGCGCGTTGCAATTACGACAGTCGATTATCGCGCGAGAGCTCGCTCCCGCCAACTTATGCAATTTCCCTCGGAAATCTCGCTTCTAACCCGGCTTCCCCCCCGTTCGTGCAGATATAGTCGCTTGTTCGTTGTGTACTCTCGGTAGGGAAAAACACCGAGGCTTGCCCTGATCACGCGCGATTTATCGCGGCAAACATAACCGAGATAGATTGGCTTATACTTGACTCTGTATCGCGAGAGTCGTCGATTCATCCTCTTGGTTTCTCTCTCTCTGATTCAGCCGCGACTGACGCGCTTGTGTACGGCGTTGCGCGCTGAGTCAGAGCTTTATACGCGCAGGTAAGCGCGGCCCGGATATGCTTGCAATGGACTCGGCGAAACCTCGCGCTTTTGTTGTTCCTTAGGGCTTATCGCTTTCCATGCCGATACGGTTCTCTCGCCTGTATATATACGCCTGGCCCCGAGAGACCGGGGCAAGCCAGCGCGCACGGAAGTGTTCCGATCGTGTGCCCCCGACCGGAATTCGGTCCTTATACTCTTTTTGAACATGCCCGGATGATTCTTTCTCTCTCTCTCTCTCATATGCCGGCTCTTGTTGCCTTCTGGATTTACTGCGGTACGTCACGCGCTGGAGAGCGGTTTCCTGTTCACACATTCGCCCTCGTTCTACCGGCCTTCTCCTCCTCCTCTTTTTTCTTTTTTTTTTATACATTTCCCTACTGCGTTTGCCTGCCATTTGAATATACTACGTAGGCCGGATTTTAGCAGGTTCAACAAAATCCATTTAATTCAATTATTATACGCTTATACCATTAAATCCACGTTCAATGGCCGATCGTTCGATAATCATTAATTATTCATGTATAGAGAAGCGCGACAAGTATCGCGCGTGGGAGTCGTGGAAGAAAAACACAGCAATATACCTGCGCGCCTCGCGCGTTTCCAAGCTATAACGCAAATAAGCGAGAAGGGGCTATGAAACAGAAGCCAAGATATAAGACACGCGCGGTATAAGGTGCGCGCGGGAGGACACATAACGCTCGTACAAACACTACGGCTGGCTGCTAGAATAGTAACGAGACTCGCAATCAACAATAAAAAGTGAACAGAGCGAGAGGGAGAAAGAGCGAGTGTCGTCGGTTTTTTCTCCCCTTAGAAAAAAAAATAAAACATGCAGAGGTCTAATCGCTTTCCATCCCGTATATATACACACAACGCGCGGGCCCTCGCGCGCCCAACGAAACGCAATTATTTTTAAAAAGGATGTGGGGATAGAGCGAGCGAGAATAAAAGAGAGAGAGCGGAAAGTCACGGTAAGCAGTGTGTCTATTATCAGCAGTAGCAGCGGCAACAGAGCGCAGAGAGACGTTCGATCCCAAGCTATACGATTATAATCGCCTATGCTGCCTACTTTTTACGAGGCCCTCGTCTACGGTGTCTGCCTAAGTTATAGAGCCCGATAAGACACGCAGCTTCCGCACGAGCTTTTTTCCTATATACGCACTTGGCGCTTTTATTTGTTTTTTATTAGCCGAGTGCCTTTCTACTGCCCCCCCCCCCCGCCCCACGATCAACGCACGCGTTTGACTATCTCGAAAAGTAATCGCGCGCGACAAAATTATATATAGGAGCAATGAAATTTTTCGTACTTTAGGATCGCCGCGCTCTATACAAGGCTACAGGTCGACGTATATATTTTTCGTAAACGAGCTAGGATGTATATGGCATTTCCGAAAATGAGAAAAAATCTTATTGCCAGCGGTGTACCTCTCGTTTCTTCCGTTACACATCGGAGCCCAGGTTGTTCTGCTGCCGGCGAACCCGAGGGCGCGCCTGTTGATTTGAAAATTGACGTCAGCTTATGGGCGATCGTTGAACTAGTGTGCTTTCGGCTTGATTTCTTAACTTTCGACCCTCTGAAATAACTCCTCTAGGCCGTGTATTGGATATGTTATTCGGTTATTGTTACAAACGTAATCTTATAAATTTTCATTTCATCCAACTCGTCGTAATAAACGTCCTAAATAGTCGAGTGAGCTCCGAAGCGGAATCGCACATTCGCTTTGACAGGCAAATGAAAGAGCAGTTGGTCGCAAATGAAGAAAAGTTAATAAGCGCATAGCAGGGACAGGCTCGATGCTGCGCCTGCTCATTACAGCGAATTAGCCCTTCTGGCGCGTGCCTCTCTCTCTCTAAGTCCGACGCAATTTGCCCGATAGACATAGCGTCTCTCGCGCGCTCTATGCCTGGCGCGGGCCATGGCATTGACAATAATATTGCCGGCGTATATAAGCAGCGGGCTTTATGGCCCCCGACGACGTATAGTGTCTCATCGAGCTGGCGATGCCAAGAGCGCCGAACTCTTTATTCGCTCGAGGATAGAACATAGCGCTCTGGCCGGACACGGCCGGGATACAGGGGAAGCGCAAAGAGGAGGGAGTGTATCAGCCGAGGCACACGGGGGAATTCTCGCTTGGGCTTGTTTTTCTCTCTCCGCTGAATTGCCCCTGCGTCCCTGGCAGACGTCCGATGATCGAAGCGCGCCGAGTTGCAGCCGCCCTGGGGCCGCGCGTCTCTCTTTTTCTTCTCTCTTACGCATTTTTGCCCCTTGCAAGTTTTCTCTCTGTATTCTCGATCTTCTCATGTATATTTACAATAAAAAAAAATCAATAATTTGTCGCGAAATAAGAAAAAAAAGGAAAATCATGGGATATTACGAAAAAGCTTTGGGAACATCTATAGCTAGCCTGCCTAAATATATGTAGTTGGTAGAGCTTTTTAATCGAAGATGATGGCGTGCTTTCGGTAAAAAGGAGCCTCGCTCTCGTACATCTTTCTAATACTCATTGATCTACAGGGTCGAGAGGGGACAAAAGCAATGGGCATATAACATTTGGCTATCGATAATCCGCGTAGCCGAAGGAGCTAGATAAAAATAAAGAAAGAGAGGGAGAGCCGAGAAAGAGATAGAAGCCGAGTCTTGGGCTTTCGATGGGGTATCCGTTGTTGCGCGTGAAATTGAGGCGCAGGCGCGAGCCTCCTAAGTAGTCGTCATCGCGGAGAGCCCGCGGGCTCTGCCAGTCGAGCGGCGTGGCTCGCGCGAGTATAAGGTCGGAGAGCTCCTCCTCCCCCGCATGCTTGCGCTGCCTCTCCGACACGTGCCGGTCACGACGCTTTTCCATCTGTGACTTCTTTCTTTTTTTTTTTAAATTTCATTTCGAAGAATGGGATGAAAGTTAGAGAGAAAGATATATTGTGCGCAGGTGAGATATTGATAGCACGAGTGCAAGCATAGCGGAGCTTCGCCGAGGAGACTGTGATACAGCCGCAAGCTCGCTCTTCCTCTATCTCTCTTTCTCGAATATGTTCGCGGCTGGAAGATCAGAGAGTGCGACGATAGCGAGCCGCACGATAGACGAGACAGCGCCAAAGGTGCGGAAACGACTGCGCGGGCAAATGACGCTCACCGTTTGTTTGGATTTTCTTTAAACTCAACACCGATTTGTTTGTAAGGTTTGTATTAAAAGCTTCTCCTTCTCTCCTTCCGTCTTTTTTTATCCTCCGAACGTTTTTTTTTAGTTTTTTTTTTATTTATTGTAGGAGAAGCAAATATCACACAATATCGCATTACGGTAGAACATAAATGTAATTTGAAATTGTAATCTATATAGGAGGCAGTATGAGAATAAATTAATGCTATGTATCGTAATGATAACGGGTTGAAATCTAAATAATCGTACTAATAAGCGGCTCGATCGAAATACTTCAAGGAATTACTTAGCATATTTAATTAGAATAAAAAAGATTAACATTCGCCCTATATATGTTATCACGCGCCTGTATAAATATTAATGATTTAAGGACCGTTCCAAATATTCAACGTAAATGTTCTGGAACACGTGTTGGCATAATATTGTCTTTGGGCATTAGCATAAATCAATTATATTTCGTCAGTTGTCGTTGTGCATTTGTACAGAGAGAAATATACATTTATATGTACATGTCCGGGGGGATAAGTAGGGTGCCGAGAAGCATTAAAATTATGATGGGCTCGATATAAAATTCATAGCCAATCCGAGAGGGAGCAACAGCTGAAAGATCTGACACGAAGATCAGCAGGCTTATTCGCTTCGTCGGGTTGACTCGAGTAAACAGGGGAGGCAACGAGGGTCCAGAGGATAGAAAGTAAAGAATCAACGAGAACCGAGAAATGACCAATTTGTATTCGTCGCGTGTAACCAGGCTTGGCTGCGGCGGCGTCCCTACATCAAACGTCTGCAAACAACAATGCAAGTCTTGTAATTCCAGCGTTATCTTGGATCTTGAGTGGGTGGGTCGCGTCGCGAGGGGAGGCTGCGGCGAACTTTCCAATCACCGGGGCAAATGTTTATCCTCGCGCCGGTATGTATAAGGGGATGGGTGCCGACGTACTCGGGATATAAAAACCTTTCTCACTTTTTGACGGGTTTTTCCTTTGAATCTAATCAATAACGCCCCCTCCGTCCCGCAACGCCCATTTCTACACAGCCAATTTCCACTTGAATTTTTAAGCTCGACAAATCGAACATTTCACTTGCTGCTTTATTGCCGATTGGGGTATTCGGAAAATTTTTCTCCGGATTACGCGAGATGCCATAGGGTATTCTTTGTGTTTTTTCAACGACTCGGGGATAAGAGGGGCCGAGGAGGATGGGAATCATCCCCCCCTATGACATAGATTTTATCAGAGTACGAATGACGAATTAAGTGCTTTTTGCCTCTTTACCGATAACACTTCGATATTCTACTAGACGAGGACGACGCACTCTATTTTATCGTCGCTGCTTATCGAGATGTGTAAGTGTGTAACCCGATGACGCTCAAATAAAAACGCCAGGCGAAATTAAAGCCGCTCTCGCTCGTCGAACGTCGAGCTAAACGATGGAAAAATCCTCGGGACTTTCTTCTCGCCCTTACGGCTTCTTCCTTAATCCTTTTCGACTTAAACCTCGAAATTCCCCGGCTGAAAGTTGTAACTCTTGTGTTTTTTTTTCTTTACCACGGAACGACACTCCGGCGCGAGTGTGGCAAACTTTACTTTGGCCTCGTGCCTTCAGACGCTTTTTTATCTTTCGCTCGAGAGAGAGAGAGAGAGAGAGAATAACATTAAAACTTTATTTGCCTGGCTTTTACGCGCGTGGAAAGGAACAAAACGAGGGCTCCTTTTTTTTTTTGGGGGGGGGGCTTCGGCAAAAAGAACTGGCAACAAGGAAGCGTATTTATTTCGACGTTTAATAATCTTTTGCACGTACAATAATTTTTAATCCAAACAATTTTATGCCCATATAAGATGTGTTATATGAATTAATGTTAAACAAGAATTATTGCCGTTTCAATAAAGTATAATACGATAAAAGTTTGGGAAAATTATTTTGCCCGTGGAAAATTGATCGTATTACGCACAAGTTCCTCGCCAACATCAGAAATAAGAGATTTTCAGCCTATCCAAGTATACATCTGCGCAATTGAATGATTCGCTCGGTTGACTATGTGACTTATCAACGTCCTCTTCGATTGTCTCCCAAACAGAATTCATCGTGTCCCGGAAAATAAGATTTATTACTTTGATAAAACCATCACTATGGTCGACTTTCTATACGTGTGCTCTCTCCCTCGCTGCAACACAAGACGACACTGTTCGCTTGTAAATTTAATTATTTTTATTTGTTTTAGAACGCTTTTTACAAGCCCCATCTCGTTTACGCAACAAATTTGAAAATTGAGCGAAGGTTACTGTGAAAGCATCATCTACATGAGATTATTCCGTTTAACCGGCAGATAAATATCATGCGGCTCATAAATAATGTATCCGAGGAGAAAAAAAACCAATAAATACATCGATATCTTGGCCATAAACGCTGGGTCAAAGTACCGAACGCGAAACGCCTCCAAATATTTCACCCTTGAATAATAGTCCCGGCATTAAAGTGCTAGAGAAGAAGAAGAAAAAAAAAAGAAGAAGCCGATCCTATCGGATTGTAATTTATATACAGACGCGTAAATACGTCGCTATAAGTATTCGAAACGAAGACGCTTTACCATCCCTTATCTTCGCTCGACGGCTCGAGATGATGTTGAATTGAAAATATTATCACGTACATTTCTTTTTTTTTCCTTCATCTTCTTTTTAATTTATAAAAAAAAACGTTATCAAAATGTTTGCAAACATTTCATTATGGAAACTCGAGAGCTGTATATAGTCCTAGAGGAAATCTCGCGCTTCGCACTGGCCGCAGGCGAGCGATAAATCCGTAAAGGGTCGACCCTTAATATATAGAGAAGCAGTCCGAGTATCAAAATAATCCGAGTGGAAAACAACAACCGACAAGCAGGTCTAAAAAGATATTGCTAACGCTCTCGCTATTGCGCCTGTACGTGTGTTGGCGCTTCGGCCAAAGGAGGGGGGGGGAGAATCGTCGAGCTCCCCCGTAAGGAGGGTAGATTTGTTCCGCAGCCTCGAGGTGTGTTTTGTTCGACGACTAATAAGTTGGATTATTAGACTGCAAAAGAGTGAGTCTCTCGAGAGCGCCGGGGAGAGAGAGAGAGAGAGTAAACTCATCGTGACTGTTTTGATTTTGGACGCACGCGACTCGTTTTAGCCGTGACCAATCGAATTTCACAATGACTCGTTTTTTCTCTTTGAACATTCGTCTATATTGCATTTATTTATCCTTCTCTCCGCTAAACTAAAGAATTCCATTCGATATTCTTATTCGTAGCCGTATTAGCAATGAATTTTTCTACTTTCAAATCGACAGAAACAATCTGTCGAAGAGAAAGAAAAAATAATGCCAAATGTAAATCTCGCGTATGTATAATAAAGCAATAGGATTTTTCCAGTCGAAGCAATATCTCTTTTATAGCGAGGAAAAGCGCGAACAATTCTTCATACACAAGGGAGGTGCTGAGAGGCATAGGTGGGAGGGGGGGGCTGGAAAGCCCAAGAATCTTGCTATTGAAAGAAAAGAATAAGAAGAAAATGGGTAGTACAGAAGTAAGGCGACGGGAGGAGGGTTGCTGCCAGGGGGGGGCATGGATGAGCGTCGCGGGAGTCTTAGGGTAGGATCCGTTTGTCAGCGTCAGCAAGGGGCTGCTCTGGAGGGGTGGGCGGATAGAGAGAGAGAGAGAGACTGAAGAGGGGGGGACGAGCAAAGACCTGGGGTCATCCAACTCAGGGGCCAGGATGATTTTGCAGATGCCGGCGGCGGCGACGGGGGATCAGGTGTGGCCGGACGGCTGGAATGCGAGCGGCTTGGTCGAGGAGGCGCTCGAGGAGGGTGCCGGGGCCAGCTTGTTCCCCGGCTACCCGGTCTGGATGCTCTACTTGGCCGCGGCCTGCTGTGCCCTCTTCATGCTCGTCGGCATCCCCGGCAACCTCATCACCGTCGCTGCTCTCTTCCGCACAAAAAAGGTACGTCTCAGCTATACTCCTCATCATAACGATCCCACTACTTCTCGATTGGATCCTTCACCCTTTTCCCCTCCTCCTTCTCTACACCCTTTTTCTCTGTATTTCTCTTTCTCTCCCTCTGCTGTCGCAGCGGTATTCGCAACAATTTCAATCAGCTGTCAAGCTCTTTCTCTCTCTCTCCTACTTCTTCTTCTTTAGCCCACAGAGAAGACCTTCTCGAATCGATGAACGTTAAACCGAAAATTAAAGGAGAAACTCGAGCGAAGCTTCTTAATCAACCTCAAAGTGATGAGAATAACATCGAGACAACAAATTTAACTGCCATCGCATATTTTCCAAACGAACCTGATTAATTTAATCCGAGCTCGCTTACTTTAATAAAATTAAATAGAAAAAAAAGGCAAATAGGGTTTTAATGCAGACTAGAGCCGCGCGTCTGGTAAAAGTAAAACGCTTAGCTTTCTCTCTCTCTCCCTCTGATTCTCTCTCTCGAAGAGTGCTTACTTTTATAACCGTCTCCGCATCGCGCCCACGCAATTCGCGTATATTTTTTCTCCTTTGCCCGCGTAACCGCGCGATTATACCGTTACGAGATTGGCTGTAAAGCTCGGACTACCCGCATCTCGGCCTATCGTCTCGACCAGATGAGAATATCCGTTTAATGAATCCGTCTAAGAATACAGGCTTCGCGTGCTCTCGTATCGAAGGATAAGTATCGGGTTTATTTTGATAATCGTCCGGGGGAAATAAAACGCTAGGCGGCTGGGGGGGGGGGGGGCGGGAGGCGGAAAAAAATAATTCCAACTCCCTCTCTCAACGCTCTGACGTCCGTATCTGCTAATGATCGAGTGCTTTAGCTGCGCCACGCTCTCTTCTCCCGCGGGCTGCTGCGCTAACATGCGTAAGCCTAACATTTTTTCAAGCTCCGCTTTGAACTTTATTATCTCGGAGCGGCCGCTCGGTTTCCAATCTCCGATCGTAGTGAATTTTTCAAAATTTTCGATTTCTTCATAAACTAACTTGGTCAAAATGTTTGCCCCGATCTAGCGGGTAGTACGTGCGCACTATAGGTATACATATCCTTTGGAGAAAGGCTGTAAAAAATGCGTACCTGTCATGGAAATAATTATCCTATTCTTCTACTTTGACGATTGTTAAACGATACACGCTGGGCAAGCTTATAACCGATGGATTACCGTAGAACGAATAATGAATAAGCAATAGCCTAAGCTTCGCGCTCATTCTTACATGTCTCCTCAAACAAACGCTGCGACTTTCGAATCCACCATAGGCTATTGAAATCCAAACGAAAAGTCGTAATCCCTCGACAAGTCCCTGTTTAGTTTGATGTTTTTTTTTCTCGTGTAGCCTCGAAGCCGCAAGCACTATAGAAAAGCCCTATACGGGTTCGAACAAAAAGGGGGGGGGGGATCCCATTGGCATGCAAGAGACACGCGCGTTCACAGAAGCACCAGTCATTTGTTTTTATTGCCTCAATAAGCCAGACGCTCCCCCCGTTAGACTGTCGAAAAGAAAAGCCGCGTCGTTGGTACGATGGAAACGAGAGCCGGGCAGCCGCTATTCGATTAAACGTCGTCGATTGAATTTTTTCATGGGATGAAACCATGAGAATAAGCCGAAGCTTATAATTACATGCTCGAGCTTGCGAAAATTAACGGAATTAAATGGAAATGGCGTAAAGGGAGAAAGGAGAGAAGAAAAAACTCGGTTTGCGGAGAATAGACGTGTATTTGCAAGGCTAACGTCAGAGAGGCCGCCGCCGCGCGCCCCCAGCTGTTGACAGTTTTAATCCTCGTCGTTCGGCAGGCGTGGCTCAACTTGGCGTCGATTACGCTCGTTAATTAAATGGCTCGCTGACACGAAGCTTTCTTATCGGTTTTTTTTTTCTTTCCTTCCATCATTCCGGTTCAGTTTTGCTTATTATTCTTTCTAATGATATTGCTGGGGAGCAGCTATGGCGCTCTCGCATATCAGCCTGGCTCTCCCGAATATGCACACAATGCATACATGTGTTAGACGTACGTGTACGTCGAAGCTATTCTAGCGTTCTATTAATAGCCGGCACTAGTCTACTCGAGGATAGGTGTTCCTATTAATTAAGGTGTAGCCTTTAACTTCGGCAAGCAATAATGTGTGCAGCGAAAGTGTGATATGCGATTAATCAAGTTATAATACGCGTGGCTGTATTGAGTCAGCGTTGTTGTACATTTGCCATGTACAGCGGCAAAAATCAACAGCTTAAAGATTACGTGCTGGAAAAAATTCTCTCGTAATGTTGGTAATTTTTTCGGCCGAAAGTGACGGGTTGTTTATCTCTCGAAGCTTGCGGCTCTTGCTATGGTTCAATGGGAAGGCAAGTTTTGCAACAACTTCCATAAATCAACGTCAATCTCCTAGAGAATGATCAACTTCCTACTTCCTTCCCACGCGATCTCTCTCTCTCTCTCTCTCTCTCGAACTAATCTACGCTGCTTGCCTATGAATAAACTATTTTAATCGCTAAAATTTTTATTGCGATCTATAGTCATTTTAATAATGATGAACCTATATGTTTAATTACACTTGATAACGTTGTTTTTATCGCTTCTACGAGCAAGCTCAACTATTGGAAAATCAAAAATAATTCTTGATACGTGACGTAAAATACTAATAATGATAAATTGTCGAGAACTAAACAAATAAATAAAACTTGAAAGTAGAATACAAAAGGTGGGCCATATAAATTTCAATGAAATGGACTTTAATTATTAACGGCACGTATAAGAAAATGACTTTATGGCGAAGTTTGCCGCACTTTTCAGCTGCAAAATATAACATTTCCGCAGCATTTAATTTTAAAATTCACGGAACTTGAGCAAACTATTGCATCAGCAATCGTTTCCGCCTTTTTACTTCTCTTTTCCCGAGCTATATCTTTATCCAGCGAGTGTTTCTTGAAACGGCACGCACGAGTCTCTAATGAAATTAAAGCATCGAAAACATTGCACGTTCTGCAATGTTGCTTTAACAATTACTTTAGAAACTTTTTTTTTTATTGTTACTCTATACGAATTGGCTGTTATTTTAAAATTATTCAAAGCAATTAATTAATCGCACTCAAGTGTTGGGGCAAGAGTAATCGATTTTCTTTCACCGACCTTTATCCACGACATTTTCTTCGGACCATCAAATTCCCCGTCTGCCGCAATCGAAAGAAAAATGAAGAGAGTCGCGCTGCGTAACGTGAAAAATGTCACTTTTTCATCGAGCGAGTTCACGTCAAAACTGGCATCTTTTCTTCGAGAAAACAAAAGACAAAGTATACGCGCAAATGTGTGAGTCGAATGTGTGTGCTTGCGGCTCGAGAGAGGGATGTGCAAGAAGAAATCTGGGCTTTTGTGAATCGCTCCTTCTCTTCCGCCTATACAGCGACTCTCTCACGAGGGACACTAATGGCTTAGCCTGGGAGTCGATGACACGTGTAATCCACGCCTGCGTGACTGGACACGGTTTCCTTTTTCATTTTTCTCATTTCCCGCCGGATTCTTTTCTGGTAGACGCCCCCGGAATACGTATACACACCATCTGCCACGGACGACGAGAGCTTTGATTGCTGTTTGATGATAATCGATATTTATGCTGTGTATTGAGCGACATAATCCCTCTTCTTATTCCGGAACATTATTTTTTCATAATTTATTTCAATTTATTTACTTGCGCCTCAAATCTTTCGAAAAGAAGACAAAGAAGAAACAGAACGGGGGGTCTTGAATATATGAGAACACCTTGATAACAAAAAAGTAAGAAAAAGAGAAACGCGTGGAATGCCGTAAATTTCCGATGGAACCGAGTTAAGTGCGCGTACTTTTCGTGTTCCGCGAAAGAGAGCCCCCGACGAGGCTGAGATTGAGATGTTTAGAGGCTCGGTATATAAGAATTCGGGTCGATCGCTTGCATTTGGCTTTACCCTTGTATCCCATCCTACGGCGCGCAATAATAAACCTTAGGTTAGCATTGTAAATAGCCGGATCTAAATCCGGCGGCTTTTATCGCACGCACACACTGCCCCGAGCGTACGCCTCTGCCTCGACTTTGGCTAAAAATAACAAAAGCCTAAGAAAGGAAGATTATGACGTTGCTAAACCTTTTTTCTCTTCTTTTTAATTACTACCAACGTTTTTCTCTCGATCTCCTCGGCAAGTCTATTTTTTTTTGTTTTTTTTTTTAATTACTTTCTTTTTCGTCGCGTCATTAGCATCTTTTTCTTAGGTAGTAGCTGATAAAAAAAATATCCAGAGGTAGGAGAAATTAAATGCGTAGAAAGAAAAAATTTAATTACTTTAAATAATTTTGAAAAGCCTTTTTTCCATCCTATCGGTGGTACTTGTGTAATTGGTTTTTTCTTTTACTCGAAGACGCATTAAAAAGATTTTTAATTTGTATTGCATTTTTCGGTTCGATATCTTACAATTTGTTCTTACCGATTTTCGTCACGTAAGGCATTTTCAGTTTTTCGGAAGCTCGTAGCAGCCGAGGCAAACAAACAGCAAGCAAGAGGATGATCAGAGAAACATGTTCTAATCTTTCATCGACGAGGAAAAGTTCTTTAGCCTATACTACGTGTCTTAACTGTCTGCTAACTCTTGACAAACAATAAAAATTTTATCCACAAAAACAAAAACAAGGTCAGCATTAAGCCGTGTACACGTGTCGGAGAGATTAGAGAGACGAAGATTCCACGAGGCAACTGCATTCCTATTTGAATTTCGTGTCCCCCGCATATAGTTGAAGTCAAGTCAAAGAAGCTCTTTCGAGCGATTTATTGCGCAATTAACATGCATAAAAAAAAGGGAACGGTGAAAAAGAATAATATTTTCTACAAACCGGCAAGCACTCACTACGTATACATCATAGACAATGCTGAGCTGCTCATAAAACAGATGACTCATTTTACAGGAGTATAACTGTCCGGTGAGCAGATGATATTTCTTGCAGGTCTTGTTTCTAGTCGCGGGAACTTTATACGCGCACTTGCGCGTCGCGCTCGCTGCACGAGCTTCGTTATTTAATCTCACTCTTTAACATTTTTGCTCGTTCGAGCTCTTGTTTCTTACACCGAGAGCAATTACGCAACTGATGTATAGAGATGTATCGCGCGGAACACAAAAAACCTGAATTATTATACTTGCAATGATAAATTACCGAGATTGATTGGAATTTAATTTGAGCTCGCGGGCAGTTGAAGAAAAAATCGGGTTGGAAATTTTATTGCCACTGTAAAACAAACCAACGAAGTTTATAGAGCATTTTTTTGTCGTCAAGTGGAAAATCAAGATGTCGAAGAGATTCCTGCGTACCTTTTACGTTCTTTTTTTCTCTTTCGCTTAATGCAAAATTTAAGTATTTTAGGCATAGAAAAAGAATTTGTTTTACGCGTCGGATTTTTATTTTAGCACATTATCATCTATTTTACGAACGAATTTATATGGTTGATGCACAAAAAGTTTTGATCGCATATACCTTCACAACAATGAAATATCATTAAGTACGTATATATAACAAATGGACAGTGGGCAGTGTAATCCATAAAAAGCCATTTTGGCGATAAAATAGAAGAAAAAAGCAATCAAGTTGATGGAAAATTGGAAAACTCATTTTGGTGTATATGTATATATCTGGTATATCGGCAGGATAATCGTATACAGGGATAAATCAGTTTGTCGAGCGAGTGAGAGAGAAAAACAAAGGCTGGAAAAAGACGCATTGAATATTAATTCGGCACTTGAACGCTTATATTGCCCTAATGAAAGTTTGATCGCGGCATTAAAGAAGCAATTACGTACAGGAGTCGGAGGCTAAATCGATGCCGACAACGCACACAGAGACACACATACGAGTGTCGCATGGTCTACACACCTCTGTATCTCAAGCCACACATATCGTCAGTCACTCTTAGCTTTAATGTCGTCGCAGAGGCAGACCCGCTAAAGAAGAGGGCGTGTAACGATCGACTTTAACAATGACTTTATACACGTACACCCTCATCGTTTGCTTCTCTCTTTCTCTCCTATTCTCGACATTTCTTTTTTTTTTTTTTTTTTTTTTTTTTTTTTTTTTTTTTTTTTTTTTTTCTTTCTTTTTTTTTTTTTCTCTCTCTCCCTCACTCTTTCTCTTTCGCTTCCGTCAACAATCGTAATTAATGTTTACACTTGTTCTTACCTCACAGTCAACTCATTGATGCGTTTTTCTCTCGCCTCCCCCCCCCCCCGGCCAATCTTGATTTCTTTTCCTTTTTTTTTCCGCCATATTCATAATTAACACGGCGATATTCTTTCGGCTCCCGCGTGATTTTTGCCTTCTCCTCCTCGTCGTTTCGATAAACGTGTAATTTTTGCGCTCTCCTCGAGAGCCATTTGCCCCAGTGCGACACTTTGTTTTTCTATTTTACGGCCGCTTGTTATTTGTCGACGTCTCTCATCCGTATAAATGTACATGTACATCTTCGTAGCTCCTGTGTATTCCTTACTTTACGACGCCTCGTAAAAACTCTATACATCATCGTTTTCATATCGATAATACGCTTCCGTCCAGTTTTCCATTTCTTCGTCGGCCTATCTATCTATGTACATAATTAGAAATATAATGGCAACAGCATATAACAAAGTGCAAAAATTCTACGATGCGTAACAGTTGAGGAACGCAACGGCGGTGTTCATAATGAATCTCTCGATATCGGATCTGATGTGCTGCTGCTTCAATTTGCCACTGGCGATTTCGACCTTCCTCCACGACGCCTGGATCCACGGGCCTCTGCTCTGCCGGCTATTTCCACTCTTGCGATACGGCCTGGTCGCCGTTAGCCTCTTCACCGTCCTCGCCATCACCATCAATCGCTACGTCATGATTGGCCATCCGAGACTCTACCCCAAGTAAGAAGCGCACTCTACCAACCATATACTTTTTTTCATTTCGTTTCTCTCAATCGCCTATGGATATAAACTTCATTCTGCTCTTTCATTCGTAATGCTAGCATGCTTGTTGTTTTTATTAAATTAACTCGACATTACTTATTTTCATCTCCTCGTGCGTCTAATCGCCGAAGATTATACAAGCCGCGATACTTGGCACTGATGGTCCTGGCGACTTGGATCGGAGGCTTCGGCGCCCTCATACCCACGTGGTTCGAGGCTTGGGGTCGTTTCGGCCTCGACCCCTCGATTGGCTCCTGCTCGATTCTCCAAGACGCGAGTGGCCGGAGCCCGAAGCAGTTCCTCTTCATCCTTGCGTTCATCGCCCCTTGTATCGCCATCGTCGTCTGCTACGCCCGGATATTCTACATCGTGCGTAAGACCGCGCTCAAGAGCCGCAGACGAGACGACGCAGCACGGGAGTTGGTGCGCTCCAACGTCGAGGTACGTTTAGTAAAAAATGTAAAATTGAATAAATGGCGTTAGTCGCGTTGATCCGTATACTCGCAGGCAAAGTGCATGAGGAACGCGGAGGACTCGGCGATCGGGTCGATGAGCTGCCAAGCGACCCAGACGACGAGCAGCGAGAACGGCGGCTCGCCGCTCAAGTGCGAGCTGCCGGGGCTGCTGCTGCTGGCCAGGCGGGCCTCCTCGCTGCGCAAGCTCTCGCTCTCGCGCTTCAGGCCCGAGCAGCCGAGCACCGGGGAGGAGGACAACGAGGAGCTCGACGAGGAGGCGGCGAGGCTCCAGGCCGGCTGCCACGTCGTCATCCCGGAGCTCCGGCTCCCGGAGGTCCACTCCGGCTCGCCGGGCAGGCCCCTCGGCAAGCTCACCCGCAGCCTCGGCCAGCTGCCGCTCGGCCTCGACCTGGCCAACGGCGGCATCGGCAGGCCCGAGCAGCAGAGCCGCTTCCTCAGTCCCCCCGCTGCCTGCAGGTACCAGCAGCAGCAGCAGCAGCAGCAGCAGCAGGAGGAGTTTTCCGAGGACGGCTCGAGCCTGCGCTCCAACTCGCCCTCGGAGCTCGCGAGGCCGAGCGACCTCCCGAGCACGCCCTACGGCAGCAGCCGGAGCCTGCGCAGGGAGTCGAGGGTGCGCAGCGTCAAGAGCGCGCGGCTCCTGCAAGCTCGGGAGACCGGGCGCATGACCGACAAGGACAAGAAGCTCCTCAAGATGATCCTCGTCATCTTCTCGTCGTTCATCGTCTGCTACCTGCCCATCACCATAAGCAAGACCTTCAAGAGCACCATAAGCTGGCGCGGCCTCAACATCGCCGGCTACATACTCATCTATCTCACGACCTGCATTAATCCTGTTATCTACGTGGTCATGAGCTCCGAGTACCGGAGCGCCTACAAGAACGTACTGCTCTGCCGCAGCGACTCGGCCAGCGCTGGCCAATTGCATTCCGAGAGGCACAAGCTCCATCGACAGCAAAGGCAGACGGCGAATGCCAGACCGATGCGCAGCGATCACGAGCGCCCTTCTCAGTCTTAATTTCAGCAGACGCGAATAAACTGAACTTTTTAAAGAATCGAAAACAAGTGATTTTAATGAATAATTATTCGTAGCTCTATAGTTAACAGTCGCCATATAATGTATAACATGTTGAAGACTGAACGTTAGATCGATTTTATAAAGTTTCTTTGCGATTCTACAATTTTTAATATAATCTTTTTTTCAAACTTTAAAATTTATAAAACTACAGTTATAAAGATCTTTTGAATTTTCCTGTGCTTTTGTGAAGACGTAACGGCCAATGGTAGGGACCAGATGGAGATAGAAAGAATAATGAAATTTTTATTCGGTACTTTTTAGGTAAAAAAAAAAGATTATAAAGTTAGAAGATAAGTACTTAAGAAACTTTATTAAAAGTCAATGTTGATTACACAGTGTAAAAGTTATTTGTACATATTATACATGGAAATTGTTTTGAGTTTATAAAAAAGCATTGATGTCTAATAGTTTGAAATTACTAAAATATAAATGTATATTATAAGCAACGATGTAAATACTTTTCATGATGATAATTAATTTATTACAACACTATTTGTTATATCGAGAGTAGTTTTAATAAAAAATATAATTTTTGTAGTTATATAAAATTGTGAAAATATAATAATTTCATATAAAGCTAATAACGTAATGTTCAATTTAATTGAATTAAATTGTGAAAATCGTAGAAAAAGCAAAATTTTTTCAATGTGATAAAGCTACTCGGTGTTTTTTAATTCGAAAATTTTTTATCATTAATTAAAGAAAATTACCGTTTAAAGAAATTGTCTTGTAATAGTTTGTTAGTATTGATCTACATATTATAAGTGTACATATTATTATGGCCGTTCAATATGCGGCAAACGAAAATAAAAATTATACAAAAACCTTATGTCTATAGAGAAAGCAATAAATCTCACCAATGGCGCGTCTCAGATCAGAGGTAAACGAGAAAAATGAAGAGAAATTCCGTCTTTTAAAAAAATTTTTTCATTCGATATTGGCTGGTACAGGTGCTGGTGTTAACCTAGTCACGTTAACTGCTATCTTATTTTCCGCGCTATTCAAGCTATTATTGTCGTTATTCATTTGTACAGTCTTATTCACGTGATTTTTGCCTCGCGCCGATTCGTAATTTAAGAAGCCGGCATAAGCACACAGTCCTATTCCACCAAGTATCATGCAGTAAAAGGAAATGCTACAAAAGAAACATCAATCTGGCAGAAAGTCGAAAATTTCGATTGTTCATTAAAAATAACGTCGAGTAAATATTTACTGCGCCATCGTGACAGCTCTGTATCCATCCTTGATCGGCTTCAGTAGAAAGTCCGGCAGCTGGAGCTCCTCGTCAAACCATAAAAGCGGCATCAGAGCGGTGGGTAAGTTTTTCACCAGCTTGATTTTATCTAGGCTAGAGATAAACATATTCAGCTGGGCTCGCGAATGGGCAAGCAAGGGTACACCAGTCAAAGGATCAAGTTCGACTGTCAGCTTGTGTTTCTCCTTATCGGAAAATAAAAGTAGACTTTACTTTATTACGAACAACCTATATGATAGGTTATTTTTTGTTTATTTTTTTGTTTTTTAATTTACGGTACCTCGTTAGGACTGAGTCCATCGACGGTAGTCAAATAATACGGATCTGCCAAGTAAAAATGAGGATTTGTAACGACTACTGGGACTTTAAAGCATTTATATGCGTCGTAGGCGCCTTTCTTCAGGCAATCGTCGGGGCTCTGACAGTAACATTTGTCACGTGGATTGTTTTCTGGGTCCGTTCCTACGCTTGCCGTGTACCGATACGTCTTGAGGCCTTCAACAATGTCAGTATACAAATACGAAATTCGTATCTTTATAAAATTAATTCATAAATTATATTTATACCTTTGTATTTGCCATAACCTTCGTGATGAAGCAAAACATTTCGACACAAGTCTTCGTGATAGAGACCAAGGGTATCGCCGTCCTTGCGAAACGGATGAAAAATCGTACCGTCGGTCCCGTTGAAAGTGTCGCAGTATTCGTCGTCCCAACGTGATATGTTTGGCTTGTTATTGTACTCTACGACTTCGCCCAACTTCATCACCCCTTTGTAGCCTCGACGTACTCGCATACGAGCTTTCGAAGCTGTACCATTGGTCTACGACAAAAAATACTATTATTCAAAAATCAATAGCCAAACTCTTAAAAAACGGCCGTTCGCTACTTACAGAACCAAACAGGGACAGCATGTAAAAATTTTCTCCAATTTTTCTCATTCGCAGATCCGCATAAATTTCCCTGATTTCATTGCATATCGCCGCTCCAGCAAAATCACTAACGGTGCAGTTTATTAGGAATCCATCAAAAAGTATGTCCTTAACTTTGGCAGTCATGAAAATGTTTGATGGCTTATTGAACAAACTGTCTATTCCTTTTCCTAAACAAACGCATTGCTCGCGATTTAGTCAAGTACTTAATTTATTATTTTTATTACAGTACAATGTATATTAAAGCTCATTAATGCATGTGTGTCTGTACCTACGATGGGTAATAACGCTGGCTTTTCTAATTTAACCAAGTTTATTAAACCAATGATGAAAAAATTAGCAATTGTTATTTCCTCCTCCCCCGTGAGACCATTGCTTTTCTCCGGATTGAACCACAAGGTGTTTTTCATTGCAAACGACACAGTGTCGTCTTCGTCGTGGTCAACCAAATCAACTTTTTCGCGAAGTTCACTAAAATAAATGATAAAATTAAACGATACGCAAGACAGAGCTATAATTGAGAAAGTAATTTACACAATTGGAACGTACTCGTAAACGAAAGGTCCAACTTGTTGAACGATCGGTTTCGCTCCCTTCATAATCTCATTTGGATTCGTTACGTTGTACATGTAAATGTTGTAATCGAAAAAAAACGGATAGTGACTCCATATACCCCGCATAAACTTATTCGGTCTTAATTCAACTTGCTAGAAATTATAAATCATCTTAACAACGATAAACGACAAACTCTCATTTTTCTACTTCAGGGAACCCATGTACCTTTCTTGTCTCTCTTTTTACTATAGGCGGTAACATGATAAAGCGGAAGATAAAACTGTAGAAAATTAAACAAACCCCAATGATGCCGAACTTACGAACTCGATTGGTTTTCGTTGGCATTTTCTACGGTAGTTCTTTAAAACTTTTATTTAAACGATCGGCAAATAAATGAAAGATTTTAATTCTCACTTTTATGAAAATGTATTCTTTAACTTATTGGCCTTGTTTCATTTGTCTGTTTAAAAATTTGACAGTTTAAAAAAAAAAGACGAGCAAAGCATTTGCTCGGCTGCGAGAGTAAACTGATGGTTATTCAGCGTAGGCCGATCAGCGACTAAATCCGAATATGATATTCCAAAGCATCGAGGTCCCCTGAAGCATTTTCTCTCTTACAAATATTTAATCGTAGCTGCGCGGAATTATAGTACTCCGAGGCATTTGCGCACGTCCGTAGGTACATCGCGACATTAAAAAATCTGTGTATAAGCAACTATGACCCTGTTCATACCCATCGATCTTTCCTCGGTTTTCCACCTCAAATTCTTTACGTTAATTACCCCAACAGCTTTTCAGACAGTTCGATTCTTATTTATTCAAACTGATTTAATAAACCAATGCTTCTTAAAGAGAATCGGATTTTTTTATAACGATCCTTTATATATGTATATACTCTATAGCTCTATTTTTTTCAATAACATACTGGCGCACACGTGTCAATTTTCATTTATGTGAAATATAAAATTTTCAACAAAAAAAAGAAGTCTTTTCAGGCACAAATCCACACAAATTGAGTAATGCTTTGTTTGCTGCTAACTTTACGCGTTTCTTGCCAATGCCGTATGTAATTATCTAACATGCCGGTCATCTTGAAAAATCGGCTGGTATACAGGACCTCTACTTCTTACGTCCGGCTTCGATAATTATCCACGTTACATCCTCAGAAATCTATACAATCACATATCGATCTAAACGCAGGTTGGATACGGAATAATCGTGCACGTCTCGCTATCGATGTTTTTTTCTTAAACATATGAGTTTTATTTATATTTATATAAAATACATTAAACAATTTAACGCATCAATGAAATACATTCATGCGTATAAGCAAAATTAATTGATTTCCATCTTTTACATTACAATCATGTATTAATTTACACGAGTCGATATATTTATAAACAGTTATGCTATAACATACACACTTTAATACGTATAAAGTTATTTAAAAGTATCGCGAAATAAAAAGAAAAAAAAACGAATCAACGTGACTAAAACGTTTTTCTTAACCATGGTAATCATCAATCACGTATCTAATATCGACTATTTATAAAAATTACCAAAATGGATAAAACGAAGATTAAAAAAAAAAGAGCAATAGATTAACTTATGATCTATTTTCATGCCTATTATTCTATATAAAAATGAATATAGTTGGGAGAGGGGCTGGGGCTAATTTAATGTATAGTTGGAAAGACTTGGGTGGGCTGTAGATTGCTCATACCAATCGTAGACTGATTATCATTGTTTTTCCTCGCGGCGCGCAGTATGTCCTTCGAGACCAAATCGTGCTCGGCAAACGTTGATCTGTATTGCAAAAATGCGGCACAGGCGCAGAGGCCTAGGCCGAGGACGATTGCTATTACCTCGGCAGTCCTAATTGAAGGGAGAAAATTCATTGATTTAGTGCGTCGAAATGGATGCTCGTTAAACGCGATTAGGGAAGGGAAAAACTTACGTTGCCAGGGATACTAAAATATGACCGGATATAACGTCGTCCATCAAAAAATCAGGCGTAGCTATTTCCTCCTCGGTCCAGAATAGCGGCAGCAGCAGCTCAGGTACGTTTCGCATCAATCTTACTTTTTCCTCTCTCATGAGCCACATGTTGTATTGGACTCGGGCGACGGTGTGAAGTGGCGAGCCGGAAAGTGGATCGATATCGATGTGGGACTCGTGTTTTTCCTATAGGCAATATTGGCTCGTCAACGAGATATCGAAGTAGCAGCAGCAGCAGAGCCTGCAAATGGGCAAAAAGGAAGAGAACTCACCTGGTCCGCCTGGAGTCCGTCTACGTCCTCCAAATACGTCGGATCGGCCTGATAAAAGTGAGGATTCGACAGGACCACGGGCAATTGGAGGCACTCGTACATGTCGTAGACTCCTTTCTTCAAGCACGTGTACTCGCTGTCGCAGTAGCACTTTTCCAGCGGCTCGTTATCTCCGTCCGTTCCCATATCCAGCACGTAACGCAATGTCTGTATGCCTACAGCCAAGAGCGATTACTACATCAATTGAAATATTTAGCAATTGTACTAGATTATTATAAAAATAACGAAAATACGAACCGAAATATTGGCTCTCGGATTGGAACTTGCAGTAAAACGTTCGGCAAATTAATGGTACGTACATAACCAGCGGCTCTTTTCCACTTTTGTCGAAGAGAGGGTGAAATATGGAGCCGTCGGTTCCATCAATTTTATCACAATGCGGATCGTCCCAGACCGAGATATTTGATTTATTATCGTACTCCACAACCTTACCGACGTCCCGAAGATTTTTTAGGCCGCGCAACGCTTTTAGCCGTCCCGTTTCGACCGTGCCGTTTTTCTACAAAATGTTTCATTTATTTGTTTATTTCATTAAATTTATCTATCTTGAAAAAATTTATTGAAAACAAGCAATCAATTGATAATATGCACATTACCGACTGCCATAGAGAAAACAAATATTCATTTGGCAATCCTTTGGCCATGTGATACTTCTTGTAAGACTCCTTGATTTCGCTGCAAGCGATCGAGCCGGCAAAGTCCGAAACGTTGCAATTAATGGAGAGCCCATCGAAAAGTACATCCTTGGCTTTAGCTCTGATAAACACGGTATCAGGCTCGAAAAATATACTATCGATTGCTCTGTCTTTAGAAATAAAACAATCCAGGCATTATCGTTTGCTCAAATCATGCAATTATTACGCTTTATTCTGCAATAGAAATAAACAAATGTTTACCTAATATTGGCAGAGCATGGGACATGCGAGTCGACACGTAATGCACCGAATGAAGTATGAAGTAATTGGGAACGACGACTTCTTCGTCGCCAGTGAGTCCCTGGCTTTTGTTCGCATTGAAAAAGTACGTGTATTTCGGCGAATACAAGATCGTATCGTCTTCATCGTTATCAACTACATCAGTATTCTCGTAAATGGTACTAAAAGCCAGAATTTTGTTTGTTAACTTATTTATGAATAATCAGCGCGGAGACGCTCCGAAGTCAAATTGTTACAGATTCACGCATATATTTCAAGTTTCAACTCACTCGTAAACAAAAGGCCCGACTTCTTGAAGGATTGGTTTTTCCCCGTTCGACACTCCAACGGGATTTGTCACGTTAAAGAGGAAAAATTTGTAAGTTATGTAAAACGGAGGCTTTTCCCAGATAAATCTTCGGAGCTTACCCTTTGCCAGCGTAACTTTCTGTATAAACGTTAAATTTTTTTCCTTGCAATAGGTTCGACGTTGAAATTATTTAAATGAATCATTACACCTACCGATCTCAGCTGCTGATAAATTATGTTTGGTAAGTACAAGTGGAATAATATACCAAAGATGAGCAAGCAGCAGCCAGCGATGCTAAGTTTTTTGTACTTTATGTCAATCTTCATTTTCACCCAAATTCTATTACACTTTTCTTCGAACCTAAATTGTACAATAATTTTTTTTTTATTTCAACAAGATATTTTTACACTCGATTCCACGTGTCGTAGCCTCATGCCAGTTTGCTTTAAAAAAGTTATTTTAAGGGTGAATATTCTAATTGACTATAGCGTTGTGTTAGTAAAAGAAAGGTCTATTTCACAGTTTTGACAGCGAAATGAATTGCGTCGAGGTGTAATCGTCGAGAGATTTTCAAAATATTTACACCCAAGACCGTATGGATAAATTCCTTTAGTTTCCCATGTACAATTCACGATAATAGTCTATTTGTATGTTGACGAAAGGTCTGTATATATACACACATAAACATCGGTACAGGGTGAATCGTTAAAATATTCAGGACCACTAATTTTTAACGTGTCGCGCGGTGGCACACAACCTTCGCTCTATATAAATCAATTAAATAATTAATTGCAGCTTATACTTACGCGCGTCGAGCGGCCAATATAGCTGTAGCAGCGTTAAATTAGAGTAAATCCGTGCCGCGATACATGCTACGGAATCGAGGCAAAACGCTTCTACGACGCGCCCGCGTAAACTTAGGCGTCGAATTTACCGTCGAGCAAGCTTAGGATCAAATCGTGTACTCGAGTGACTAGCTAAAGTCGAGACTCCGGAGAGCGTCTGCCGGCCGAACGGATGCGCCAGTGCACACGCTAACTATCATTTCCAAATATGCATACGCAAGTTTCCTGAAAAAAAAAAAAAAAAGAGGAAGAATGAAGAACAACGCTTATCAAAAAGTACGTTTTCGCCTCTTGGAATTTTATGAACTGCGGAAATTTATTTTATTCCGATGAATTTGTGGGAATTAGACAAATTTGTCCTTCAAATAATTTAACGCGTTGTTTGGGTTAAAATATAAAAGTAGCTCGATGCTAACGGAGGAGTGGGTAATAAGTAAAGAAGTCACCGTAATATCACCTTAGCCGTAATTACAGATGTGAAACCTTCACCCAAGTCAAGTCCACGTAAACATGACCTTTGCGTTTTGTCCTGGTTATAAAATATACATATCAAAACGCGCGTTAATCAAAAACAAGCGTTAATATATGATTTACTTATTATAGTTAATGCCACTTTTTTATAATCTAGTTATTACAATTGCATAAGCTCATGAAGGAAATAAATTAACGCAAGGGAAAGGAAATAAACATTGCAATATTGATAATTAAATTTTATTTTAATTTCGTTTATTCAGTCTATTCTTTTCATTTTCGATAAACAGACATATGACGTAGATATAATAAAAATAGTTATAAAAAATTTTAAATACAAACATCAAATTATGTACAAACTTTCTTTAGCGCAGCATAAGAAAAAGTATTGCAGTACACACGTATATATGGATATCGAACGGCGAAATTGATTACATTTTGAATGCGTCGATATCTCGTATAGATAGCACGAGACTGGAATAATGTTCGCTCGGCCAAGTGGACTCGGCATGAAAGCGAGCCTGCCAGCAGTAGAAAGGTGCTCCAAAGATAAACATGAGCTGGGAGTAGAGAGAATAGGGGTGAGATAATTCACCAGCCGCGAATGATGGGCTCGTAATGGGCCCTCACGGCCACTGGGACCGGATAAGGCTTTGGCACGTGAACGGGAACGGCTACGTGGACCGGGTAGGGCCTGTCGACGCGTACGGGGTAGGGCACGGGCTTGGCGACGGGCACGGGCACGTGGACCGGGACGTGGACCGGCCGATCAACGGGCACTGGTCTGTCGACCGGCACCGGGACGTGGACGGGCACGTGGACGGGCCTGTCGATGGGCACTGGCCTATCCACCGGCACGTGGATGGGTACGTGGACGGGCCTGTCGACGGGCACTGGCCTGTCCACCGGCACGTGAACCGGGAAGGGCTTGGGCACGAAGACCGGCACTGGGACGTGCTTCGTCACCGTCTGCACGACGGGCAGTGGAGCTGGCACTGGTAGCGGAGCAGGTCCCGGCAACGCCAGCGGTGGCGGTGCTGCGATTGGACCGGCGAACGCTCCTATCGGCACTACTGGGGCTGGCACTGAAAATTGTCAAGGCTTAGTCGTCAGAAGAGGAGTCGGGAAAATAGAGGGACTCACCAGCGACTGGCTGGGGCAGGAGCTGAGCAGGCCCAATGGCGAACGGATGGAGATGCGTAGGGGCGGGCTCGTGATGCTCGTGAACCGGGGGAGCCGGGGCCGGTGGTCCCGGCACAAAGTCCTGCTCCGAAGGGGCCGGCTGCTGGGCCGGGGGAGGCCCGTAGACCTGGTGCGGCGAGAGCCGATCCTGCAGCCCGTAGCCGAGCTGGATCAAATTGCGCTTGTCCTGTCGTCTCGCTATTTTGCTCGGCCGCGGCGTTGGCTTATTGCTGTCGGCCTTCGCCCCGAGGCTCGGCTGCGCCAGCAGCAAACTCAGCGAGAGACACGTTATCTGCAAAAGAGAGCGATCGCCGTGTTTTTTTTTTTCATTGCTTTTCATAGAAAACGACGACGTTTTATGGGGCCCATTGACACTGTAGACAATTTTGATAATACACTTCGGCACTAATAAAGAACGAAAGGCTAAATTCACAAGAG
>JAPYYQ010000322.1:0-31982 GCA_030522585.1 Anagyrus pseudococci
AAATTTCGTAGTCATTTCGGACGCAAAAGTCGCGCTTTCCTGCGTGAAATTAGCCTCGAAAGGGCGTACTTTCGGGCCGGGAGGAAGAAAAGTTACTTTCTGTTTGTACGAAAATAAAAAAAAGTCGAATGTTTGTTGTCTTGCCATACCCAGGAATTTCTACTTAAACTTTTTATTAAAGTATTTTTCAACATTTTCAAAGTTATTTATGATATAATTCTATCCTTAAAACAACAATTCTGAAATGATTTTAAAGCCATAAAAATAAAATAATATTTTTGTCGTCTTACTGTACTCGGAATTTTCTACTTATAGCGTTTTTCAAATTAAGTATACAAATATTTTTATATGTCTTGGGCAACTTTGGAAATACAACTGAAAAATTCAATTACAGTCCATTTATATTTTTATTTAATTTAACGAGTTGAACAAAAATAATCATCACTCTTCCGTGTATCTTGCTGCATCCGGACTTTACCTACTGAATGAAAATCGCGGAAGAATAAAATTCCGTTTTTACTTCATTTTCAAATCGTACACATTGTTTCACCACAATGAAAAGCGCAAAAAGGATCACACAAAGTTACAGGTGAGCTAAAAACAATACAATGCAAAAGAACATTTAACGACAATAGAATCACGCAGAAGTCAAAGCAGCGTGAAATAACTTGGAACCGCTCGGCGTATTCAGCGGCATTTCACGATCGGTATTCGGTTCAGCGAGCAGGCAACGCGTCCGAGCACACGTGCGCTTGCTTTTCACGTTGGCTCTTTTTAATTTTGCCTTTGTTTATTCCGCTTGCTGGCGCTATTGGCAGGAAAAGGCAAATTCTCTGGTTCACGTAATTGACATAATTGACACGAAAAAAAACACCTTGAGCCGTGATAAACGAACAAAAAGAAAATGTTTTGCGGTATCAAATCTAACGCACACCACTACTTTCTCGATCATCAGACTAGGCAGATGCTCATTAGCCTTGGCTTTCACACGGCAGGCTATTCCAAGCGAGTAACTTACGCTTGTGCAAATATAAAGAGCGGCCGAGTTCCGCCGGCAGAGGCTCGCGTGCACTAAACAATTGCGCCGGGAGGCTCCCAGATCGCCGATCGGCCACACACACACACACACACACACACGCCCGACTCATCGCGCGTCGCGTTTCGGCTGAGTGAGTATTTTTGCCTGGGCTTTGATCGCGAAAATCACTACGGAAGCGTTTCAGTGCCTATCTCCGCTAATCTCTCTGCTAGCGGCTAGTTTCGGAGCGTGCGAAAAATTTGGCTTTCCGAACTGGCAATTGTAATGGCCAATGTTCCGGTACACGATGATAAGATATCTCTCATTTTCACGCGATTTCGTTTCCTCAAAAAGCAATTGAAAAAAAAGAGAGATAGTTAATCGACATCCTGCAAACAGTGGTAGCAGCAAAACCAACAAGCCAAAGAACCGTTCGGCCTTTGAGGCTAAATGGCCGTGCACAGGTGGAGCAGCGGCCCTCGACTTCTCGGTAAAAGCGCGTCAGGCTCCCCCGGAATTTTATGCGCGGCAGTACCGCCGGACAATTAGCTCGGCACTCGCGCACTTGCGCTATGCCCGCACTCAATAAGCCCCACCGTCTCAACAAGAAGCTTACCGCTCGACGATTTTTGCCCTACCTATCCTCGCTCCTGTGAAACGATTGCAAGAATTGGTCCATCGAGCTTACTACTCTAAAGCTTCTTTATTTTTTTTCTTGAACAGTTCAGATACTGTAGAGCTCACATTTTTTTTATAAAACAAATGTTTATCGTACAACAAGTCTACTTTGTCAACTTTATTGTGGTCTGAATTTCAATGATGTTAATGGAATTTTGGCTAATTGAAAAATAACTCCAGGGGTTTGAAACATCAGCGACTTTTTCTGCCCGCACATCTAAACAGTTCATTAACTCAAGCATTTGGAATTAAAGAAATCCTTAGTATTTTTACCATAGAAATTAGAAGGTTCAATCAAGAGAGGCTGGAACGGGAAACTCCGTTTCTTGCGTGAAGCAAAGATGTATATATAAATCGTGCGGGAGCGAGTAAGCTTCTCGTGGTCCTCATCCCCCTCCTCTATTGCTTCTATTTTTTCGCCTCATTCTCCATAAACCCGCAATGCTGGCGTTAAATGAAGCCAGCGACCGGGGAGAATCCTCTCCACGAGCACAAAGGAACGTCGTTAACTGCTGTTTTTGAAAAGAATTTGCCGCATAATTGCGCCGCGTAGCCGCGTGTCTCGTTTCTTCTTTCCCTCCATCCTTTTTTTACCCGAGCGAGCTTAAATGAGATTTTTGCTTCAACCACTGCTCTGTTGGAAGAAGAAAAAAAAAGAAAACAGCTCACGCGTGGGATGGAAATAGCGCTTTTGAAAAAAAAATCTCTTTAGGGTATTAAGAAGATTCCTCGCTACGGGGATCCATCTAGCTGGGGCATTAAGTGTCATTCTGCACATAGCCCGTTAACATTTTCGCTAAGGGTAAGCTTGAAAATTAAATAATCTATTCTTGTCACTTCTGTTTCTGCCAGTATGAAGATCTGAATGATCAAAAACCGATTTCCCAACAATCATCCACAGAGAACATTTGCTCAAACAGCTCCAACAAACTTTAATATAGCCACTATTTACTTTAGACAGCCTTTCCACTATCATAGTCGCTAAACCGCCGAAGCGCGACGCCTGCCCAGTCCAGACACCGACTCTCCTCGCGAGTGAGGGAGAGAGCAAAACTCCTTGATTCGCAATATGGTCGAGATGGGCTCGGTTAACGAGAGGCTATAGCAGCATTAGTTCCAGCGAAGGCGCAGTTTGCACGCTTCTCCTCGGCAGCCGTTCTTCCATAACTCAGCACAGGAGCAGGGCTCGTAGCAGAGGATCGAACAGCCAGCCACCGAGAGAAGTAGTAACTTCTGCAAGCGTCCTCCCAGATAGCCAGTATTTTGATCCCTAGGACGTGTGTGGCTGTGTGTACGTCTATCCCTCTTGCGCCCCAAATTGAAATGGAAATGGCTCGCGCGTATCTAGCCATGCAGCAGCAGCAGCAGAGTCATAAGATGGAAATGGAGGCTACCGTAGGGAGGGGTTATACATCGATATTGAGCTGGCTAGGGACATGGAAAGGGTGGGATCCGGAAGAGGGAGGACATAGGATTATGCACAACAGGTGGAAAATCAAATTGGGTAAGGCTATTCGAAATTCAGATCGCTTCGCTTTTGCACAAGGGATTCTTTCGGTCTTCGGGGCTGATTGATGGACTTCTAGTTTCGTGAACCTCCTAGGACTACTTGATTTTTCTTTCTATGTGATTCGGTTAGCTAATAAAGCTAAAGTAGTATTAATGTGGTAGGAAAACATTAATATTACAAACATCGATATTTATTACAACTATTATTGAAACCCATATTTCCATTTTCCAATAAAGTAAATTATTAAAGTTGATCTAATTCATTACTATTTCACATTCGCCCTCGGACTGGCCATATCAGTATGCAAACACACTCCCCCACAATTATCAATAAAATACATCCGAGTACCCAATATCCCCTGCTCTGTACCGAAAGAAAAAAAATCAATATCAATGAATCGAGGACGACGAGCAATATTCCCCTTAAATATTTCCCGATGACCGGGCGACACCTGGGCTCACATATTGACGTGTGCTCTCGCAACGCGCGCGGCGCTCGTAGAGCTGAAAAAAGGAAGAAGAAAAAAAAACGTCGGCCATTCCCAGCAGTCCACCATTCTCTCGCGTACTTTTCGCTACGGGAGACATTAGTCCGATAAAAGCGTGCGGCAGCAGCGGTATCGCACTTCCGACGTTTCTTTTTATTCCGCGTGCCGTCGAATACACCACGCTCGTTTCACGTCGTATATCAGTCGCGGAACAGTTTTTACTGGCGGTCGCTCGCGAGATTATGGCTTTAAATATGCATGTCGCCAAGGCAGACGCACAGCCCCTCCAACACAGGCAGTGGTAATGATCCGCAGGTTGGAAGATTAAAAGGACTCGCGAGCTGGGAGTGAGGCAGCCTCTCTCCTCCCCCTTTGTGAGATTAAATAAATATACTGCTTGGAGAGCAAATGTCGCCTGAGAGAAACGAGTGTAATTTTTATGTCACGAAGCTGGAGTGCTTCTGAATTTTTTAAACTTTCGGACTAATTTTGAAATGGAGTATACTTGGCCACTGCTACCTGGTAAGATTATAATTGGATTGTTGAGAGTCCGAGGTATTTCTGTGACTGATGAGTTGGGTCCCAATAAATCCTGTAGATCATTAATGTCTTGGAAATATATTGGCGATCGTTAAAGGGTAAGGCGGGAACAAGCACAGAGCGGATTCTCACTTGACAAATTCAGTGAAACGCGATTGAACATAAACTCCTGGTCGGTTCTTGGCTTAGCAAAGATGAAATCCGTCGAAAACTATCGAACTCCACGTTACCCAAGATTCGGTTGAGTGCACGTGGTTATTCGATAATTGGATCCCACCATGGGCTGGTCTAATCCAATAATGATGATCCGAAAAAGACGCATCCGTCGTTTGAGAGAGAGGGAGAGGAAGGGAAGCAGACGTTTATGGCTTACCGATGAATCTGATAATTTAATTTCGCGCTTGACTCGCCTTTATTTCTCAGAATGATCCAAAAACCTTATTTAAGAATCAGAAAAGGTATAATGTTTATTTGTTACATACCAGTAAAAATGGCAAATATGTTAGCCTCGCACAGCGGATATTTTCAGTATTTACAGAAAGACAGTACTACTTCCGAGCAGATGAGAAAGAAGAAAACAAGAGAGATAAGTGTGTCTGTAGGTCGCCCACTCGATCGTTGGACACTCTATAGCTCTAAAATGCTTGAAGATCGCGCGAATGAGTCATCCGTATAAGCAACGAACAAAAATCGTTCAAACTAATAAAAGCACGCGATTCTATTATCTCGCCTCTGCGGAGGTGGCGTTATTTCTCTCCTTCTTTCTTTCTCCCTCCCTCCCTCTGGGGTATTCGCTTGGTAATTGGAAAAAAGTGCTTGGGTTCGCAGTGTCATTCGGAGCTGATCGTAAAAATAAAATGCGTCGACTCGTATAAAAACAGAGGGAGGGAAGATGGGGAGAGAGGAGGCTAAAGTTCGCTCGTGCTCGTTACGCGAATGAAATAAACTCGCTGTGCGTTATAGAACGAGAGGGGAAAAATGAAGGACGCGAGACTTTTCCGCGTGCGTTTCGAATCGAGCACGCAACGGGTGGTGTGTACAGATGGAGGTCACGTGCACAGCCGACCTCGAGAGAGCTGGCGCGACCTTGCACGCAATGCCCGAGCGCACCTCGACCTGGCCTTATGCGGATAATGAGCGACAAATTGCTGGAGTAAAAGTGTGCATCCATACGAAGCGAGTCTCCCGCGCTCGAATAAAATTTCTACCAACTTGTGTTTCATTATCTCGGAGCTCGAGTAGCATCGCTTATCGGGGAATAGTTCTGCATATAAAAGAGAAATAACAACAATTACGCGAGAAATGTTCGAATATTCACAGGCCATTGGGTACGAGCGGATGAAATAAAGGACGTTTCCGGAGTGCTCGAAGAAAGCAGACGACGCGAGGAGCAAGAGAGACAGAGAGTTGCAGCGATTTTATAGTCAATGACTCGGGAGACATCTTTTTTTCTCTTTCTCGCTCTGCTTGAGCGAAAATGATACAATTGTTCACGACAAGAGACTATTAAACTGGGAGGAGGCTGTTGAAAACGAGAGAGGCAATCGGGATGCAGAAAGCTGAGATGCTTTTGGATTGAAGTTCTTTTTTTTATTCTTGTTAGACTTCGTGATGGTTGAGTTCGTTTTATCTTTGTTGGTGGGACAGAAGACTCCCGACTTGGCCAATTTGTTGGATGATTGATCTCGAGTGTTGACGAGGCGGGAGCGCTGGTGTGGATATGAATGTATACGTATAGAAGATAAAAGGTGAAGGTGAATAAAAGAGAGTCATTTCGAATTAAAATGATTTGTTTCATTTGACGCTTTGTTTTTCTTTTTTCAAATAAACAAAGTGAAATGTTTGATCAGTGATAAAGTCAACGTAGGAAAAATTTTTTTTTTATTAAATATAAATATTAAGTCAATTTTCTTTTATTTTTAACAAGGACACGTTATGTTATTGCTCTACGAGGAACTAGATCGCCAATTCTTCAAGGGAACTACCGTTTCCTTCAACAACAATAACAGAAAACAATCCAGAAAAAATGAACAATAAAGAAAAAAGACCACAAGAATCAAGTGCAGAAAGAGCGAGAGAGAGTCCATCGACCTCATGACATACTTGCCACTTGGATGTCAGCGCCATAGTCTCACCCCTTTTTCTCTTCGCTATTTCTTCCACACATAAGCATCATCCCCCTTCTATCTCATTCTCGGCAAACTCGATAAAGTCGACGACCCAAAGCAACTTCTTTCTTTTCCCAGCCAGAAGCGGAAGACGACGCAAAGAGCTTCCCGATAAAGTTTCAATTATCTTGAGAGAGAGTGGGAGAGAGAGAGCGAGAGAGGGGGTAGAGATTATGTCTCGGTGCACAGCACGGTTTTCTCGTCCAAGACAGATTTTGGGACTTTAGACCGCGCACCACTACCATTCCCGTGCTAATCCTCAAGTCCTTGGGAAAACTATATTTGCACCGTCGACCCGAAGAGTTTGCTCGACTTGGGCAAGTATCGAGGCTTCAAGGCTCTCATCACCGTCAAAGACTCGATGGAAATCCCTTCCAAACGAGTTTAACGCTCGACCGCAGTTACCAAATTCTCGATCGTTCGTGGTTATAATAAACAGAGACTCGAGCGCAGTTCAATGGCTTCGTCTTACACGAGCGAAGCCGTCGTCCCGTCTTACTCATCAAGAGGGCCTGCAACCATGTCCTCCGGGAAGTGTGTCGAAAAATGCCGAATCCGTAAGTATTTAACGGCAGTAAGCCGGAAAACGAACATTCGTCGAGCATGTCGATCGATAATCCCGAAACAATAGGGAGAAGACTCGCGTGCAATTGCCGTTTTCGCGGCTCATGATAGCTCCAGAGAGCTCGACACACATGCTACTCCTCAATATAACCGCCAATTAAGAGGCACAATAAATCCCGCGGGTCCATATGGCCCGCATGGCTCGGCGTGACGACGAGAACGAGCCAGCGCGATCCATCAATCGGAGTTGCCCGCTGCCAGCAGCGTGATTCGCGGCAGTAGAGAACTCGTTTATGAAATGGGGAAAAGGGGGTTATATACGTCTTCGGAAGATCCTTCGGAGCCGTCACGACTGCGGGGGCAGCAGACGGTACCCCCTCAGGGCTTGCTGTCGGCACTCACCGCAACGTGATCGATACGCCATTCCGATGAATATTAAAGTACGGCGCTTACGATTTTTTTCGTTTCCCTCCTCTGTCTCTCTCACTATACTATCTCGCTCACTCTCCCGAGGGACGGTATAGTTTGGTCTTGAAAATACCGCTTTATTGGCGCGCCGACGGTGTCGATGATTTAGAAGCTCTTGATATGCTATATGCTATTCGATCGGGAAAATTCAAATTGGCGGCTCTGTGCCGGCTGAGATGGTGGCCACGAGATATTTCGATAAGAGTAGACATTACACTATCCCTCTTTCTCGATTATTGAGACCGTATCTTGGCAGGGACGAGGGGAAACGTAACGGGGCTTTTTGAGCTTTTGATAGCCGATCGCAGCGGCAACAGCGGCGGTGGCGGGGCAGGCCGAGGTGTAAATTACGCGCTTAATTAGCGGCTCTGCGTGCCCGTTTGAATATTTCCTTTTACGGAGGAAGTTTTGAACGAGAAGTCAAAAATTTTGCGATTATAAATGTACTTCGTATATAACTGTTAATGCTTAGCATATAATTAATCGGGAATAAAAGCCGCGGCGATAGAGATATAACTCGAAAGCGAACAACTTCTCTTCATCGCGCAGCTTAACGCTGTAGGAGCGGCAGCGCGGCAGGGGCACACGTGCAATAGCAGCACATTGTGACTGATCAAATGGACCGAGAGCAAAGCAAGAGGCTCAGGCCCGTCAAACAGAAGCGAGAGAGCTGGACCGTAAGGCGGAGAGACGCGGGTCAATAGCTGCTTCCAGTCCGATAGCCGGGCTCGCTCCGTCATCCAGCCTCCTCTCGCGATATGCCTCCATCGAGCAGCCAGGAGGATAACTAAGGTAAAAATCGTAAAGAAGGGGGGAATCGTGCCCGCGGCGCCGGTCATACGCAGCGTATACCGCTCTCCGATATCGGTAGTGGCAAGCCGAGCGAGCTGGAAGAATGGCGGCGTGACAGAAGTGGGTCGCCTTTGGCGCTTCGTCCGTTGCCTCCTGCTCGTGCGCGTTCTAATCCAGAGCCCGCCGTAGAAGATTGTCGCGGCGACTCTACGGACGATCCATAAGCCACGTTTGTTCCCGTTCGACCTCTAATCCTCCCCTCCCCTCGGCGCCCCTTTCCCCTGCTGCAGCTGCAATCGCGAAATGAGACAGTCATGGTGTTTGATCGTGTATTCTACTCCCTAGAGACAGAGGGAGAAAGAGAGGTGTCAGTCTTAGAATTTCACGATCTAATCGTAGCGATTATTGAAAGTAGCCTGTCGTATATGCTTGCTGCATGTCTCGGGCTCTTCTTTGAATCTGCTCGCTCTGTAATAACCCAATTCATTTGTATGATTCCGTGACTCATCTATCTCGATGTACAGAGACTGATGGTAAAAAGTCTTGCCGCAGGAAAAATATACGATGGACTTCTATACGTACAATGGCGTACAGCGATTCGACCTGCATACAGCGCTAAAAACCGGTTCGATTCGGTATATAAACGTCCTCTTCTTCCTCTCGACTTCAGTTCCGTGGTTGAACTTCCCGTTCTCGTTATAGCCTGATGATTGCGTATGGGAGAGAGAGAGAGAGAAAGAGATAGAGAGACTAAGCACAGTCTCGTACATTAAGCGACAGGTGTCGAAAGTAAGAGGCAATAATCGCTAAACTCTCGACGCAGCACCTCTCGAATGCTGCATATATTCCCGACGTCACAGTACCAGCGCTCAAGTCATCATGACACGGGGCTTTTCTTTATAACTACGCCTACGATTCCGAGAACTCTCGAGATCATTCATCTTTAAAATATTGTAGCTATGAATCATTAACATATGCAGCGCAGGATGAAAAATATACCTTTTCAAACTCGCAGCGGTGTGATTTTCCCATGGCGCAGGAGAGGCTCGTTGGTAAATCAACCGAGAGCAGCACATAGCGCACGAATCCCCGGCAAAACAGCGAGCGACACGAAGAGAGACAAAGCACCGCCTACAGAGCGAGAAAGAGAGAGAAACCCGAAATGCGGCAGAGACAGACGGCATAGCCGAGAGAGCGGATAGAGAGCACAGGCAATTTGCACAACGGGCGACAAGAAACTTGGAGGGCTACGGCCTAATTGGCCTCGGCAGAGAGTCCGAGCGTGGTTGCTACCCCACGTACTACCTCTCTCTCTCCTCCCTCTCTCTCCTTCTATGTTCCGCTAGTTGCAAATTGTGTAACGCTGGGGTGATCGCCCGCTTAAGCTATCGCAATGGTCAACATGGACCGATAGCTTGTTTATCAATTGCCTGCTCCTGCTTGTGCAACGCTGAAGAAGCGAGTGAAATCGGAGAGAAACGGGATTTGTCGCGCTTAAAAATAATCGTGCATTAAAAATAAACAAAGAGGGACAATTCGCAAGGTTAAATATTCAAACAGTTCGATATCAGAGCGAACGTAGAGCGTAAGACAAACTCTAAATTCAAATCGTTCGCGATAAGCATCAGTCGCAGCAGCGGCGGCAGTATTAGCAGAGCTAGAGACTACGGCGACACTCGTCGTCCCTAGTACGTCGCTTTGTTTTGTCCGGCCGAGCAGATTTCATTAGCAGTTAAATCTTGTTCGTACTGTTTGTGACACTTTCGGATTACCACGATCGTGTTCGCAATCTCAAGCGCTCCGGCTGGCGCATCGGCTTAAATTCGCTCTCTCTCGACGACCGACCGCGTGTGCGCGCCTGTCTTATCTAATCCAATCCGACCTCTAGGGAGCTAGGTGAGTCGTTAGTCTGTAAACCTGATAGGTTGCATAGCTGCTCTTGCTATTAATATCATACGCCGCCTCGATGCATTGCCTTGGAGACCAACTCACACCAACTGTTCATACATACCGATAGGGTCAGTTTATCGAGGATCCATAAAAACGATAAATTTCGAAAAGATATATTTTTCCAATCATGGAAAGCTAATCGATCAATTCCCCAGTCTGCAGGGTGCATAAATTGAACAAACGAACGATTTGACGAATTTCGAAAATCGAATGATTACACCCAAGGGTCAAAGGGAATTTGGAAAACGTGGGCAGTATGTCACACTAGATTGTCCGGAAGTGACCGACTGCTTTTCCTCTTTTTCGCTCTCTACCTCGAAAAAAAAAAACAAAATTAACGTCTATCTATTTTTCAAGTCACTTCATCTATTCCCTTTTTTCCCCACGCGACTATTGAAAAGTTATGACGCGAGGGACTGAGTCTGGATACAACGGGCTGACAAGGCCTGTGTAGCGTGTATCGGCAGAGTACTTTTAATGTCGCCTGGCACTTCCACGGCTCTCGGTAAAAATACGTATTCCAAAGTCGAGGCGTAAAATTTTTACGGCTCTTTCTCTCTCTCGAGCCAAAGAAGACCTCTGCTGTAGGGGTCGTAAAAACCTGCGTGTGTTTTCACCTGCAGAGTTTTCCTAGCGCTCCGAAAGTCACGAATTCGTAAGAGTTCGACACGCGAAAATAAATAACAATTCAAACCGCATGAATTATTCAATGCAGCAGGTGCATGTGTCGTCCAGTCCGCTCGATTAACTTTGCACACGTGCTGGGTATCGAGTGGGGAAGTGCGTATGCTGCTTTGAGGGGGTCGCTAAAAAAATCTTTGAAGACTATAGCCAATTGATTTCAAAGTCCGTGCGACCTGCGGTTCGAGGGGACGTTACGGGAGTAGCTTCGCACCACAAGACAAAAACGAGCCAAGACTCAAGGGGCTTATCAAGCGTGGGGGGGGGGGACGAAGGCCGGCCGCGATAATGGCCTAGCTGCGGCTGACCCTTCGAGCTCTCGTCCCTCTCGCTCGCTGTCTCTCTTCTTATCGCGCGACCGCCGCCACCACAGTGTGGCCTGCACTCGCGGCTCCTTCTTGCCGCTTTCTCACAGTGACGAAGGGCAGCCGACTACGGAGACAGGAGGAGGAGTGTTGGGTTTGACGACCTCGGGATTTCCGGCTGTAATTGATGATGTCGGAGTGTTGAAGCTCTCCTTCTCTCTCTCTTACTCGTAGAAGTACTTGATTGTTAAGGAGTATAGTTCGTTGATATTGGGTTTGTTGGTTGAACTTCGAGTCGAGACGTGCCTCGTACGGTTACGCTTGTCTATCGATTTGGTCTTGAAATAGAATTACATCCAGAAGGTGTATAAATACATCTAATATGGTGCCGTTACAAAGCGAGAGTTACGTGGGCTGCGGAGACAAAGCTTAGTTATTTTTTACCTTTGCATAGGAACAAATTTAAAGCGCCATTATTTTCAGCGAGTCTCCCGGTTAATCCGTTGCTGGAACAACTAGTCTAAACACGCGAACTAGCGTAGAAGAGTAGTGCGTAAATCAGCCGTCTTTCTCGACATGGGAGTCAGACAAGAGTCCGTAACAGCCAAGCCAGAAGCTGCGGGCATCGATATCTCGTCGTCGTCGTCGTCGTCGTCGTCGGCTGCAGTAGCAGCAGCAAATTCACGATTGTCTACCAATCCGCGGCCCAATAAGCTCGGGCGGCGGCTCACCGAATCCAGTTGTGCAGTGCCTATAGACTCGAATTACGAGGGGAGACGAAGAAGAACGAGGAGGAGGTAGAGGAGGGAGTCCAGCGGCATCTCTGCTCCTCCATCACTGTCCCCCAGCGTCATCTGCATACAAACGCGCGCGGGAGTTGGGGCATCTCCACAGGGGACACCGAAGACAATGGGGATGCGTGCACGGAGGGAGGGGGTATACGGAGAAACGTCGGGGCTTTATTTCTTTGGACTACGAGACCGGGAGAGAAAGAGAAAGATCCCGGACGAAGAGCAGACGGCTGCTGTTGCTGCAACGGTACAACTACGGCCACCCACTCCTATGATCCTTCTTCCCCTTTCGCCTCGACCTGATTTCCTGACCCAGTGCAGCAGCTCTCTCGCGTACAGCCAGACACGCGCTATTTCTCTATCTCTCTTTCTCTCCTCGAGTGTGTATGTACATACTCTACCACCTCCCTCTTATACAGACTGATCGTTTACGACTTGTTTTGATGAAATTGTTGAGGTCGCGGGGTTTATTAAAATGACAGGGGCTGCAATGTCACTGGCTAGTCGAATCAATATTTTCTTTGTCCTTCTGGAAGAACTATTAAAGCCGTGTATTCGACTTCATGTTATCCTTTTTTTAAGAATAAAGAATGATAAGTTCGTTGGTATATCCGTGAAGACAGTATACTTGAAAGCTCTATAAATGAACGTTTCTATTAATGTCGGAAAAGAAAGAGGAACATTTCAGTGCAAAAGGAGGAAATTATTTCTTTTTCCCTCGACTTAAATCAGCTCCACTCGGTTTTCACACCCATTTCCCTCCATCCCTCTCCCTTCCCGGTTTTTCACCTTACCAGCACATATCGCGCGCGCCATCATTTTTATCCTTTTGTTCTCCGGGAGCTCCGTCCACTCTGACCCATCCATTTCTGCCTCGACTAGACCAGCACCCTCCCTCCCCCCCTCGTCCCGTGTATTTATCTCTCGGTGGCGCTTTTCTTTCCGGCCACTCGTTTTTTCACGAACGAAGCACATACAAACGTACACACACACACACACACACATACACACACGCGTACCATGATTCTCCAGCAGAAGAGCAGTAGCGGGAAGCGTCGTTTTCCTCCTTTTTCTTGTAATTCAATCGGCGTGACTTTTTGCACCGCTGGACTCTCGCTTTTCCCCCCTTCCCCTGGCGTTTCTCTCTTTCTCTCAAGCCAGTGCTGCACTCGAATTCCCGTCGCACATTTATTATCATTCCGACCCACTTTCAGTTGCTGCCCTGCCGCTGGCTACTACTGCGAGCCAAGCGAAAAACTTGATAAATCCGCGAGGCAAAAAGTCAAGAGAGAGGGAATCGCCCTCACCTCTTCTCCCCTTCCCCTTTCCCCCTCAGCCCTAGCTCGCAGGCAAGTGCACGCGCCCGGAAAAGCAAGATTAAAGTGCCTACTTCGCGGCTGATCGGTAAAGCGTATTTTATGCCCGGATTTTTCTTTCCAACTTGGGGCACCTACGAAAAAAATGTGGACAGCAGGACGATTGAAAACAGTGCAACATGTGATATATTACTGATACGATTTTTATAAGCACTGGAAGGCTTTTTAAATAGTTGAAAACTGAGAGTGTATTTTACGAGAAAAATGGGGATTTCAGATCATTATAAATTACATATACAAAAAAGCTCGCCCGGCAAATAGAGCGTAAATTTATTAACATAAAAAATTCAAATTTATAATTCTCCGTATGAAAAGAACGTAGCGTATTGCCGCACAAGCTGATACATTCATATTTCAAACATCCCACCAACTCGATCAAAAGGGGGGAAAAATCAAGCCCATTAAAATCGAGTAACGTCCGTTTTTCAATTTTCCCGCAAGCGCGTCGCGGTTGTGTAAGTCTGCCCTGGCAGCTCCCTCACCCTTCTCTCCGCCATAAATGCAAAATGAAAGAAGCCGAAGGCAAAGCGCGCCATTTCGAGGGAAAATTAGCATTACAAAGAACGCCGCGGATTTATGGCAGGCCACGCGCGCGCACTCATACTCCCTGCCCACCCGCCGGCCCTCCTCCTCTCCACCATCACCCTCTCTCTTTTCATATTCAAGCCACGGCGACGCAGAAGTCGCGCGGAAAAGCTCGTTTGCGCGCCTGGTCGATCTACCCCCTCCGCTTCTCGACCTACCGTGGCTTTTCACGTCCGGAATCACACCGAGGGATTTTTCATGCTCCTTTCAAACGTCGCTTTCTCTCTTCCCCCCTGCCCCCGCCCTCTCGCCTAGCACTTTTTTCTCGTTTGTTGCTTTTTCTTAGCGGACTACGAACGTTAGTTTCCCGCGATTTACGACTCTTCGATTTGTAACAATTATCGAGAATTGCTTTTTATACTTTTCCACGGCTTTTGCCAAGCGGCTCTTGTTTCAAAAGTAGATCGAGATGTTTGTTCACGCGGTTTCATAGTTTTAAAATAAACGAAAATATTTGTTTAATACTGGAAGAATTTTTGTCTGGTATTTAACTACTTGTAGCTGGGAATTGTCTCCGGTGCGTTGGAAAACGATTCGTTTTTTATTTAAAACGATTTACTTTTTCAACATTTGCCTTTGGAAATTTATGTGCGCGAAATATAGAGGTTTGCCTTTCATCACGTAATGTAAATATTACTCGAGTAATTTAACATAACAAGTAGGTAAGCTCGTTTGTGTACTATAGTCGCAAAAAAATGTTTAATCTTTTCAGAATAATTTTTGAGACAAGGTCACCTTATCCAAAGGTTTTCCTTTCATTTCTTGTTTATACCTGGTATAACCTTCATGAAAATACTTTACGTTTGTATGTTTAAATCGTGTTTTATTTATACACCTAATATAAATTTGATACACATAAACGAACTCATGGCAAACGTCAGTATTCGGCAAAGTTTCCGCAACTTTGAAAGAAACAAAAAGCATAATTATGTCGAGTCTATTAACCAACGTACAAATTTCCCCCTTCTCCCCCTCTTGGCAAACGAAAACAAACTTGAATCTCTCTCTCTCTCTCTCTCTCTCTCTTTCCAACGCGTTTTCGCGGCTTGTTCTTTAACCTCGACGCGCGAATTTCTGTCTCCCATCTTCATTTCCGGTCGCGAGAGCAGCAGCACTAGGAGCTAAATAAAATGACATAATGCGTAAGCGCGCGTAAATTCCAGGCCTCGGAGAGTGGCTGCAGCAGCGGCGGCGTCTCGTAAAATTTACATTTGAATGGTGGAGGCTGAACTTAGGATTACAAACTGGTCTAACCGTCGCAGTCTGTTTGTGAAGGAGAAGCTTTCGGGACAGTTATTAAGTTTCATGCGCTTGTAACCTAAATGCCTAGCGTGAAAATGTATTTTAATTTAAGGAAAATAATAAGGCCACGTTTATTGTTGGAAAAAGCAAAGTTAAGAATTTACCGTTCTCAACTTTTCAAGTCGTGAAATTTTATGCACTAAAACGTATGCGTGTTCGAGAGAGCTTTTTCTCTTTTTTCCCTAAACCCCCCCCCTGCTCTTGATATTTTTTATTCAAGTTAAGCAGAGTTGCGTCGAGAATTTTCATGTGCCAGCCACGCTCGTATAACTCGATAATTTATTCGATAAAAAATACATGCACCAGCACGGAAAATCATCGCTAGGCCAAATGATATCGTAAAAAGCTGGAGGCTTGATTAACGAGCCTTCGCCTGCATGCTAAATTTATTCTCGACCCTCCCCTTGAAAATTTTACATCTTTCCAAAATCATGATCAGAATTTCGGAAACTCCCCATTACTTTTCACGAAACTAAAATTCGACGGGAAACGAGTAATAAAAATCACACGTTATTTCAAAGTAAAATCCTCCAAACGTCACTTGCACTACAGCCACTTACGTGACTGCAAGTTTCCGTAGAAAAAAATTATTCCATTCCACGCGATAACGAAGAAAGCCTCACCGGTGTCCCAGTACACGAGGTATTCCCGATCATTTCATCCTTAGAGTAGAGAGAGAAAGAGAAAGAGAGAGAGACAGAGAGGTAAGGGTGCAGCTGTGAAACAATGGCTCACGGCCCCAGGGCGAGCGGGATCGTGAACACGACGGCGGACAAATTTTTGCAAATGCATCGATGTGGGGGCTCGGAAGGAAGGGAGAAACATTGTCATCGAGGCAATCTCGCGCGGCGTTCATTAGCGCGACCACCTGAAGTCACGAGTATGGGGCCGGTGCTTCAAGACCAAGAGGAGGGGGGCACGTTAATTGCGCCGGCGGCGCTTCTGCCAAGAGAGCGGCATATCATTAAGTGGTTGAACAAAAAAGCCGAGCGCACGGCTTGGGATATAAAGCTCGTGGTTTGCCACCGTCGGCGTTCTCTCTCTTTCTTTCTCCTTCTCTCTCTCTCTCTCTCTCTCTCTCTCTCTCTCTCTCTCTCTCTCTCTCTCTCCCTCTCTCTCTCTCTCTCTCTCCCTCTCTCTCTCTCTCTCTCTTTCTCCTTCTCTCTCTCTCTCTCTCTCTCTCTCTCTCTCTTTCTCCTTCTCTCTTCTGCTCATCGAAAAAGAGACGTAGTTCGCTTGCTACGGTTAACGGCTCCCGCGATGACCTAAGTCTCTACCAATAATCGCTATTGTTTTCCTCCCAGGAGGCGAGGGCACTCGGTCTTACCTATACCGTTTTTTTCTACTGAATCGACGTCTGGATCGATAAATTCGTGCGCGCCTGCACTCTATAGACCTCAATATTGAATTCACTATCTAAATTAAAATTTTGATGAATAAATCAATTCACACTATTACTCGCAATAATTATTCGCAACACGAATGGAAATCCATACAGCATCTCCAAGACACAATCTCCGCCCACTTGGATCTCATCTCTGCCGTCTCCTCTGTAGTAGAGTGAGCCCTCCTCGAAAATCCTAATCTCCAAGAGCGTGTACGCGCCGGCCATTCAAATGCAAATCTCTCTCTCTCTCCCTACTATGCCGACAGCGGCTGTGGAAATTCATCCAAGAGCGTACTCCTCTGTGCTTTGTTTCCCCTATGCTTCCCCCCTGTTCTCCCCCCATCCATCGTGACGCCCACAACTGTTCAGAGGACGGGCGGCAGAGTTTTCGCCTCTCGGCCGAAGAATGGACGAGCTTCCGAATGCGAAAGTTTGAGACTAGAAGTGGGGGAAGCGTACGCTCTTTTACTTGGCACTACTATGAGATGAGTATGTTCGGGGAAGCTTGGATGCTGCTGGAGATGATTGTAAGGCTGGGATATGCAGTTGAGTTTAGAAGGTTGTTGGCGGCTAAAGTTGATGTTTTCATAAAATATCAAATAAAATGGGAAACGTTCGATTTTATTATTTTTAATAAAGTTAAAAAAAAAATGGGAAAGTGAAAAGTTCGTTTGCAGTTACTGTAAATTCACATCCGCGATATAACTTTAATCTGAAAGACAATAGGGTCGTTTTGCATGGAGTAAACACGTTAACAGCCGGCGTTAACATCCTCAATTCGCAGTTGTAGCACCGAATTACAACAAAGCTTGGGTATGTACGCTCGAACATACCCTCAGCTGGAAAACCAACAACTAAGCGCGTCAGAATCGACGAAGACGAAAGATGCTTACACAGGCAATAATCCTCCTCTTCCCCTCCCACCCCGACAAACTTGGCTCACATACTTATCTGCGTCATAAGCACCAAAACGCTTATTCGTACAACTGCGAGAGACAAAAGCGATAAATCAGTTAATCTGCCGGGCCCGTTCCTAACGTTACCAGCAAGCAGAGCAAGAGCATAACGATAAAAGCAACCCAGACTATATCTTGAGAGCCGCAAAAGTCAGCTCGACTCGGCTGGGAGAGGAGAAAGAGAGAGAAAGAGAAAGAGAAGGAGAGAGAGAGAGAGAGGAAAAGAAGGGCCTAAGCCGGAGCAAACAGTTACGCGTCTCTTAGCTTACCCACAATGAGCCTAACCTCTCCCCCCCCCCTTCCCTGCCTCTTTCTCTTCCACAAGCCGCGTTATTTTTGCAGGCGCTTAAAACGCGCTCGCGGCGTATAATTTACTTTGCGCCCATAGATCTCTCTCAGCCACGCCGATCGCGCCCGAATACACGTACTGCTCGAGCTTTATTCTGTCTCTAGCTTACTCGCGGCGCGAAACGATGGCTACTCATTACTCCGCTCTGCTTGGCTTTTCCGAGGTTTGCTAGTTTAGGACGCGCGAATTCGTCTGTTACCGTTAACGGACTCGGCTTCGTTGTGGTGGAGATGCCTGGGTGGAGAGCGAGAGAAGGATAGCGCGGTTTCGTTACGGATGTGAAGGGGGGATTTAGGTAAAAAAATGTTTTGAGTTATGCTTTGATCTTGGATAAAGTTTTAGTTTGGATAGTTGCTTTTTTCTTTTAATATTTAAAGAGGGAAAAAGAGGTCATTTTTTAAACATAAAGTAAACACCTGGATTTACTGGTTGTTTCAAAGTACGTATAAAATTGGCGTCGCAAATAGTAATAATTCTTAAAATAATAAAATGAAACAACGTTATAAAGTTAAAATAAACCGAAGGATAAGTCGAGCTAAATAAAACCACTATGGGGGACTGAAAAAAAATGAAGAGAAAAGAAAGGCGGATGGACGGATTGTCTTTATCGTCAGTTTCGCTCTGCATACTTCCTTTAAACCGACGCAATTCCGCTATCCCCGTCATGCGACGACACGCTTTTTTTCCTTATCGGGTTAGCTTAGGCGTCACAAGCAACGAAGCCTTATTCCCACCCGCTTCACGTTATTAGCTTTTTTGATAGCCAATTCGCATCGGGATAATGGATACTGGCGCTGCGCTAGCTGTTTATACTTCAGCACTTGCCGACTTCCTTTATTCTTTTTTTTTCACGGTATAACATTGGTTTGATTTATTTCAGCTGTTTTCCAGTTTCAATAAAACGCTGTTGTACTTACGTACCGCTACAGAAGTTTCAAAGAGGCTATGGTTTTACTGCTATATTACGTACCTGCAACAAAAATTGAAATAACATTAGGATTTAAACATACAACAATATTGGTAAATTTTATTTAAAAATAAAAAGGGAAAATCGTTTCTACATTATTTCCACGACCTACAAAACCACTACCAAGTCCAAACTCAATCCAGAAATACATCCAATCCCATATCCCCACAATTCGTCCAAAGCACACCCCAATATCATCTGGTAATTGCTTCCCGGTGTAGACTCGACCGACCTGTACTCCCGTTCTGCAAGCCAACACAGCAGCAGCAGCGGGAGCAAGTCTCACCTCTTGGCCGCAACGAATTTACACCTCAGCCGAGGCCATAAAGCTCTGGGAGGCGCCGATCGCCGGACGCCGATAAGCCGCCGCGCGAGTCTCGGAAAATATATATCAAAGTCTCGCGCGTTCCCGCACACAGGGGGGCGGAGAGGGAAAAGACGCGAGAGGGAAGTAACGCGCGGGAGAAGCCGATCTCGAAAAAAGCTCCGCAGCTGTAATGATAGGGCTCTCGTGTCTGGGCGAGTTGAGAGAGGGAGTCTGCGGAACCAAATTGCTGCTGATTTGTTTGCTCTGCGAGATAGAAGCTCCAAGGGATAGCAACGATCCCCCTATATCTACTCTTCCGGATATGCTCACGTGTGTACGTGTGGATCTGTGCTTACGGTTCGTCTGTATGTGCCTTTTTATGCGGAGCCAAAGCCACTTGGCTGACAATATAAACAATGAACCTACTTTTGGTCTTAGTTTGAATAAGCCGCCAGGCGAGAACTGCGGGACATCTCCGTGGCGCTATAAACCAATGCACCCGCTGTTGCGCATTACGCGATGAGCGAAAAAGATAAGCGGGCGCGCTATATCGCTCCCACGATTACGTGCTTGGATGACTAGGCTCTCAAGGACTAGCCGAACGCAAAAAACGACCCCACACCGGCAGGAACTCTCTTAGATTTTTTGCCAATGCTTAGGCAGCGATGCTTGAGTAAGCCTCCGGAGATAATGTAGGTATCGAATGAAAGCGCTTTGGTAATAATTGTTTGCTGTTTTTCTCCTTCTTTTTTTTTAAGTGGAGGAGGTTTTGAAGTATAATGACTGAGCCAAGAGGTGAGGGAGGATCAATGCGCGGATCGGTGTTGTACAGTTATATAATCAGCGTCTGAAATATAATATGTACATATCGACTGTCCAACGTGTTATTTTTAGAAAAAGCTAGTACGGACAAGGCGCGCGTGCTGAGAATAACTTCAAGCTCTATTCAGGAGGCTAATGAAACGACCGGAATAGTCGTTAAGGATTCTAATTACGTAGATCCGGATATACACAGACAGATGGATTTCAATACGTATTATAATGGTAATACGGAAGAGGTGAGCGTATCAAAATGGATTGAAACGAAGAAAGAAAAAGCGAAATAAATCATTTCTGCCTCAAGAGGAAGAGAGGGGGAGTGAGAAAGAAAGGAGGGGGGGCAAGGTGGAACAAACGATTAATTCTATCCCCCATCCACATATATACACAGACCCGTACAAACGCATAAACACGATTATGATTATAATAACTAATAGCCTGCTGAGTAACGATAACCATTGAAACAAGATCGAGAATCTTCTATTCGACCACGCTTGGGCCTTTATGTTGTAAGCCCAAGTGCTGATTTATTTCGTCCGAACGGCTTCCATGCCTTAACATTTCGCCGATCATCGATAGGCGAAAGCCATTTATTGGCCACGCGGCAAACACCATACCAACCCGATTCCCGATAAGTTTAATGATTTTATAAATGCATATTTATTTGCGTATAAATTACAGTTACCATTATCGCAGTGACGTTATCTCCGATGAATTAACACCTTGGCCCATGACGAATACACAACTTGCCTATGATCTCTCCTCCCCCCTCTCAAAAAAACCATTTCTTGAAACAAAAGGTTTTATTATCAATCCACAGTACGTAGCTCTATAAGCATCAGAATCATCAAATTCCTATCGTTCGAGACTCCAGAGCTAGGCTGACTAGTCGCCGACAAAGACTATAAGTGCGTGGGAGCGGTTGGAAAAAGCACTTTTCCCCGAACCGATCCGGATAAATATCGGATCCGTCGAGCACACACGTAGACAAGGGGTATAGTGTCTCGATAATGGCGGACTTTCTCATGACTGGCGCGTCACTGGGCTCTCGCGCAATCAATCAAAGGACGAGCTTGCTGGGTAGACAGGTGTCGAAGATCGATTCGCTCCGATTGCTGGCGCCTGTATTGTCCTAAGCAATCACCATCCAATTTCTCTGCTGCGTAGCGTCTTTTCTTTTTGCTCCTACTGTTGGCTTTGCAGGCAAGGTGAAAGTTGTCGAATTGCCGCGAGAGAGAGGCTATAGAGCTTTGATAATGGAAAACTGCGAGTGATTATCCCTCCGCGGTCTCTTCCTAGCTGGTAGTTTTATGAAAATAGCGCTGCGGTTTTACGATGAATGAGCTGCTCGTTTCTCTTTTTTCTTTCTATTCGTTTTGTATATCAAACAGAATCCTTCCTTTTCTTCTCCGTGGTTTTATAAAAACACTGTTGTTCTCCAGACACTCTCTCGCTCGTCTCGGCATCAGATACGAATGCAAAATAGACGTACTGTCATCGCAGTATCCCTCGGCAGCTCGCAGCATTGACGAGCAAAAGTCCCTTGGCTCTCTTAATAGAATCGCTCGCGGCCGTTATTGTCTATTCCCTTCATCCAAGAACCGTGGGAGAAGAGAGTCAGATCATTCCAGGATACAGCTTCCATAATCCACACCAGTTCTCCCACTCTATAACCGCGGATCCCTTTGTACGGTCATTTTTCGCGATTTCGCGTGAAATGAAGCGATGATTAAGGGATTTCAAGCGACGCTCAACGTCACAAGAACGACCTGCCTCCCACTCTTCTCTCTCTCTCTCTCTCTCTCTCTCTCTCTCTCTCTTTCTCTCTCGTCAAAGCAAGCGAACGTCCGCGCTCCGCTGCTATCGTAAAAGAAGAGATTACGCGAGAGTTTCTTGCCACTAGCTCTCCTCAGAGGAGTATAGCTCCCACCGGGCGTGCGCACACTGCGAGCCCCGTGTATATTTTGCTTTTTATGGACGTGATTTGTAGATTATGTAATGGAGGGGGAGCTTGAATACCCCTACCCTTCGACTCTCGCTCGCTCTTTAGCCCCTCTCTCGGTAGTAGTAGAGCCCCCCCTTTTAGTTCTCCCCCTGCGCGGCGTTTAAGCGTCGCGATAAAAGCCGAGAACTTTATCTTTACGACGGGGACGCTCGTTTCGCTCTTTCATTTGTCGTATTTCATTTGCATAATGATGCGTCGTTCGTAATTCCGATGGCTGCCGCTGCCGCTTTTCGTATACGATTTTTAAGCTTTGGCTTTAAGCCTGTAATAATTTTATGCGTTATTGGGGAAAAAAAGGAAGAACGAGCGAGTGTGAGCAAGTGCGATTTACCTCGCGCGTAAAATGATGTTTGGAAATTTTATTAAGCAGTAGGTATAGTTAAGAGGGAGATTATTTATCGTCAACCGAAGAGAAAAGAACAAAAAAAAACGGTTTCACGTAATTGCGAAAGGAGTCAACAATAAAGCAGACGCGAGCGGGACAACAAATAACAAACAGAATGAAATAAAAGCAGTCGCTGCTAAAACATTCGGTAAAACATGTCAACAGATCGCGTCGTTAACTGCTTCATCGTTTACGCGACCAAATAGCCGCGACAGCAGCTGCAGCAGCAAAGAAGGAAGAGAAGAGCGACAGTAAGAGGAAGAAGAGAGAGAGAATCCTGGGGGCAACCGTCGCTATAACGACGAGCACGAGGTATCGGCGAGTGAATAATTCAGACGAGGAGGAGGAGAAGGTGGAGAGGGCCGCAACAGGCCAGCGAGACTCGCGCGATTCCTCTTTTCCGCGCGAGCCGATCTCCATTATCAAGATCGAACCGCGAAATTGCGAGAGAGAGAGAGAGAGAGAGAGAGAGAGAGAGAGAGGCGTACGCGCGCGGCTGAATTAAGACGAGGAGACGGCCTGTCGCAGACGGGGCAACGATCGTCGATCCGATCGGCAAGCGATCTCCGGCTGCCTGAACGCGACGACGTGCAGGGAATGCGGGGACACGTCGCGCGCGTTCGTTTGCCCGGGAACGTGGCGAGTTTGACGATGGGCAATGAGGAGCCTTTTTTTCTCTTTCTTGGGCACGGTTAAAAGGACGGAAAATGGAGAGAGAGCCAGGTAGAAGGAATGTGTGATTGTTTTAATGAGATGGAATAAGCGAATATGGCGAGGGGAGCTAGTTGCCGCTGCTGCTGGGTATTTGGAAAACTAAGAGAATTGTTAATTTGCTGGGGCAAGATTGGAGCCGCCGTGCCTCTTGCTCGGTTCTATATTTAATGCTTACGAGAATTGCAAATTCAGAGAGTTGGTTTTCCGTGTAATTTTACGGCTGTTTGAAGTTTGTAATTTGGCTTCTGTTGCCGTCGGATATAACAAGCGAGATTTCTCGTTAGCTCTCGATTTTCGTCTTCGTACTTTTGGGTAAATACAAAATTTTCTGTTGGCTTATTTAATCATTTCACGCGCAAACAAATTTGAGTATCGTATTTGCCTTGATTAAATTCAAATTTTTTGAACCCCGACAGGTGTCGATGATATACAACTAACTGGATGTTACGTTACCTTTTACGTTTGTTATATAGTGAAAAAGAAAATACATTGTTCGATGTTTGACCTGTTTATTACGATAAACGAGCTTGTACGGGAAAATAATTTGTATACTGAATGTTACTTTGTTTGCATTTGACACGCTTTTTCATTCGGCAAAAAGTTAATTTCGCAGGAAATTCAGGGCTCGCTTTGCATTTAAGTACTTTGATGTCCCGTTAAATTTTTAGCCAGCCGTGTCGTTTGCGAAACTAACGCAATATTTGCTAGCTGGCGAATTACAAATTGAATCTCGCGGATGAGAGGAGGTACGGCTACCTTTTCCTCTCGCGCCTATATTTTCGCAATTCCGTTTTGATGTTAATGATTTTGCCGTGTGCGGGCATTGTGTGTATGAAGCAATTAGCAATGAATTATAAAATTTCCAATAAAATGTTTTTTTTTCACCTCTTATATTTTATTTTCACTTCGATGTATTCATGTTGAATAATTGGAGTTTTCATGTCGCAAGCATCTTCGTTTTATTTGTGCAATTCCCATCAAATATTACGAGTAATTAATTTTGGAATTTTAAGTAATAAAAATTATATTATTTAAAAAGTACTTTAAAAATAATAATTAATAATACTCATAATAGCCAGCGTTAAAATAAATTATCTTAATGAAATGTTGCCATTGAAATGCTTGAAATATTCATAATAATTTTAAAAAAATATTATAAGCGCTAAAATATTCAGGTTAATACATCATTGAAACTGCGGCTCAAGCCCAAATCCCAACTAACCATTTACTCAAAAAGGCATGCACGCAACGCTCGTGAAAACGCGAAATAAAAAGCAATTTTCAGCGTTACGTTTAAACAGGCTATCATTAATTCAGCTACGCGACCATAACCAAAATTTAATAAAACTCAACACAGCATTTTGCCGGGCGTGTAAAGCTCGGAAAAGGGAGGGGTGAGAGCTTGCACGCGAACTCGTTTCTCAAAAATTTCCATAAGAGCCGGAAAGACTGCCGTGCGAGCGTCAGAGGAGGAGGAGAAGGAGAAGAAGGAGCGGGGAAAAAATCTCGCCGTAAAGAAAGCGCCGCCCACCTCGACCCTGGGCCGGCGAATATGATGATTAATGCCACGCGGGGGGGCTTCCCACCGGAGCTGAGGGAAAAAGCTCCGGAGATGCGATTTTCCTTTCCCCGGGCACGTCGGCCCTACTAAGAGAGAAAAATAGCGGGCAAAAAAGTCCGGAGCTCGGAAGGGGTGTGCGCTGGAGCCAAGGGAGGAATGAAAAAGGTAGCGCGAAAAAGTGACGCGCCGAAAGGCGGGCCATTAATGCGGTATCCGCTTTTTACCGGCCTGATAACGTTTTGCGTCCCACTTTTTGAGAAACGAGATCTGATAGCTTTACGGCCGCTGCTTCGCCGAATAGGAGGATGAGGCCGTACAACTGAATAGCAATATTATGAAATTTCCTCCCCACGTCCAGGTTTACTCTGTGGACACAAATATTCAATTTTTATAAAACCATATTACGCACCTTATAGGAAGCATTAGAAAAGTACTTGTGTATTAATTTATTTAATACTTGGGTACAATTTTCACGAATTTTCTAAAAATAAAGAGCAAAATATAATTTTCAAGCAAATCCGAGGAAACAACCCTTCTTCCCTCAGCAAAACCCGGACAAAAATAGAATCAAGAACAGCTGACACTGCGGTGGCGGGCGGCTTTAGGATAAGGCGGAGTAAGAGTCTTACATTAACGCTGAAATTAATTACAGTAGCGCCCGGGGAATGCAAGATAAAACAGCTCACGTCATCCAGACATACTGAAACGCTGCAGGAGTGAGGTTGCCGCGAGATGAAGGAAAATAACAATTTCCGCCGCCTTGGCGCGCGGCTGCGACCTGTCGCCGAGGAATGTGTTTGGGGGTTGCCCGAAAATACGTGCGCGTGTCGTTTGAGAAATTATTTTTCCCTAGTTGAAATTCTCTTTAGTTTTTAAATAGTAAAAAGCCAAAGTCAATTTAAACAAAATATAGAAGACGGTAAAAAAAATTACGAATTTGTTGATTATTTGAAACATAAAGGACTAGAGAACATTATAATTCTGTCTTAATCGCGATAAGAACTAAACGGGATAGTTATCGTAAATAATTTTTAGCGACCTGGACATTCTGGCACAGAGTCAAGCGAGATAAGACAGAGGGAGAACGGCAAGAGCAAACGGGTTGCTTATAGGCGCGCGAAATGCTGCTCCATTTTCGTGTCGTCGGGCAAAGGGCACGTAGCACCGATTTCGAAAGTTGCCCGCCAAATTGTTTCAAACGCATCGGAGAACAGAGACAGAGAGAATACGACGGCCAGTAAACGACTTCCGAGTCAACGACGGTCCCCACAAGTTTTCCCGCCGATACCTTGGCAGTGTAGCTCTACGGTCGACTGGGAGAAGTTTCGGGGGGGGGGGGGGGGGTAAGGGGGGCGATACCCCGGCCGGCCCGAATTTCAGGGGCTGGGGGTAAAGCGTTTGTGCGGTTTCTTTTTTTTCTCATGAGTATATTTTTGGAAAATGCGGCGTGAAATAAGGTAATTGGAAAAAACAATGTGAATATTAAGCTGAAAAAGACGATGAGAAAAGTTTTGGGGTTGTTTCAGCTTAATTTTGTGAATAAGTAAGGGTAGAAAAAAGTCGTTTTCATTTGCAGGGTAAATTTTCTGTTATATCAAGATTGTTTTCTTTTGAAAACTTTTTCACATTCATAACACGAATCCAAAGAAAGTTTTTATTACTAAATCTGATTATACATTTTTATTCTTTAAAATTTGTTTGATATAACTTTAATATTAGGATAAAACTACTTTTCTAGTTTTAATCTTATTAAAGCTCAATGTAAAAAAGGCATTTGTATGTTCCGTTGTTTATCATTTTGTTCTCCTAAAAAGCCATTTAATATCGCCAAAAAATAGAAAAAGAAACTTACTATTTCATTGAAGGCGATAAACAATCGGAGAGGAAGCCGGAGCAGCATAAACGCTAATAAACGAAATTGATGATCGCGCCGGGCCGAATAAACGAGACGTGCAATTGTTCAATTATACCGCGAGGACCGTGCGTAAATCATTTGCTCGTCCGCTCTTACACACATGCAGGCCTCTACGCAGTAAAGCTACACGAGGGCGCGCCGTTATTTTTCCCAGTGCGCATGCGGTAATGTTTCGTCCTAAATCACCGCTCATACCAATTTTTCAGCCTCAACCCGCATTAACGCGTCCCGAAAAGCGAACATCCAAAACAAAAAAAAAGAAGAAACAAAATGTCAGGTATGTGCAGTAATTAAAATGTTGTAAAATTCGAAGCAGTTTTCCTGCTTTCCGATCAGCTGCTTTGGAGTACGTCCTTGTCAAGAAGGGCAAGAAAAAAAAACGATGGCGCTTTCCAATGGCGCCTTCTAAAACGCTTTCCACGTAGATGCTCGGGGTGTCTTTACGGCCCCGGGGCAAGCTAGTCGGGCGCTCTCCTTCCTGGTCTCTTTTACAATAGTCAAAGTGGCGCTGCGCTACAAGGGAATCGCATTTGGTCGTCGTGGCGTCGAGGGAGCTCTTCTTGCGTACACATTGCCCAGAGAAAATTCCACGCGTGATTTCCCGGGGAACTCGTAAGCCCTCCAGAGAAACGCAGTTTTGTTTCCATCACATAGAACCCGTGGATAGCTGCCCTTAGACGGCAAGGAGTCTAAACTACTTCCATTGGATTGATTGCTTTGCTTCAGTTTCTACTTTTTTTTCACTGATAGTTTGAAACACGTAGGGTTATATTTTATTTCTTTATTTCAAGCCGATGGAAAGAAAATTTATAGGATCCATTATTAATATAGTAGGGAGGAAAAGGTACTAGCTAAACATCACTCATTTTAAAAAGAACCGGATGGTAAGACGGTTTTCTCCACTTCTTTTTTTTCCCTAAGCTCGTCCTTTCTGATCGAAAGAGCCAAAGCGACACTTTGTTCGTCCGCGTGTGGAGAAAGCATTTTTGTAAGAGGCGGCGATCGTAAAAATTCAAGCTACCAAGAAAGATTTATAACGCAGAAGATGCGAGAGAGAAAGTCCAGTAGACTCACGCTGCGCTCCTCCTGTCCAGAACATTTTTCTCGTTTCCACGCTAAAAAAATTACATTCTGTTGGTGGCTATATAAATTTTCACCATAATATAAAAATCCAAGCTCTTAAAAAAGAATCCAGAATTCCTTCGAAAATTTTCTAAATTTAATACAAAAAAATAAAGCATTCGCAAGAAAGGGGGAATCAACCTGGAATCTCCGAGTGTCGCGAGAGGTAAAAAAATCGCGCTCAAGCACGTTTCTCGAGAAAACGAGGAGGAATGTTAAAAAACAAATGTAGATACTTCGCGTAATTTTGCAGGGAAGGTGTGCAAAGAGTTCGTGTGCGCGACTCGAGATTACAAATGAGACGCTCGTAGCGTCACATATATTTGTTTTCATGCCCACCTCCTCTTCCTCCTCCCTTGTACTTTGCGACTCGTTTGTCTTTGTCTTCGCGACCCGAGTTTCTCTCTTTTCTTTCTCGCGAAAACAGGCATCTGAGTTTGCCCGGCTGCTTGGACGCGAAATGCTCGAGAAGCTCAGCTGTCTTTCCTCGAGCTGAGTAACTGCGATTCCGCTTTAAAGTTCCTCCGAGTAAACTTTTGATGAATTTTCAAGTACTCTAATATCACTATTTTTTATTTAAATCTAATCTATCGACATATTAAACAGGAATTTGTTAGACAAATGTGTATGTGATTCGATAGCGTATTGATAGCCTCTCGATTGTGTCCGTAATCTCGATGAAAAGAAGATCGAAAGGATAGAGAAGGAGAATCAATTTAATTAGAAAATGTTAGTGTACCGACGTGACATGGCCCAGTTCATAAAGCAATTACCCCTTAGAAGTTTACTCTCGCGTCTGGTCGGGCGCTCGGGTATTTTCATTTAGGACAGCGGCGTTTCGTGTCCGACGCATATCGGCTGTTTCCGTTTTTAATCGGATTACCGAGTGTATCTTTTTAATTGAATCACACGGCCGCCGGTTTTAGCGCATTATGTGCCCTAATCCCCTCTCGGACTCCCGAAGTTTAGTGGGTGGCATTGATAAGCATTGGCTTATTGGATTAAGCCGAGAAGCCTCGGCGACCACATGAAATTATCTGGAAATCTTCACAACCGAGATAACTCTAGCACTTTCTTTGTTTCGCCAACTGAATTAAGGTTTATCGGAAATCCTTTTTTATTCTAATCTTTTAATCATCTGAATTTTCAAATGATTTCATATTTTATCTTTTTATCTTTTATCTAATTTCATAATATTTCGTATTATATATCCATCAATCATTTTATAAATAGCTAATTGTATAAATTATATGTATAAATTGATCTCCCACGGGAAAATAAACAAAGCTGACATTGTAGAAAACAGGAGCTCCCAAACCGCCGAACTTGCAGTACACGCCTTAACTTCGAGACCCTCGCCAAATGATCGATCGGCCCTAATTAACCGAATAGGGCGCAGTCCATTTAGACGTAAAGCGGCAGCCGGGACTGACCTAGAGAGCCGATTCTCAGACAACCCCCCTGTAGATAAGCTGTGCGCGCGTGGGCGCATCGGTATCGCAGTCCACTGTCAGCTCGGGATCCTTATCGAGAGCCAACGCTCTCAGGTGTCCCGTGACGACGTGGGCTTGGCTTGGCCTTATCTACGACTCTCGATCGTACGCGGCTTCGGCGACGCGCTGGGTAAGCTACCAGCTGCCGATCGATCGGCGCACCCTGGCTAGCTTCAGATTTTTGCAGATGTTGAGTATTACCGGGATTTACTAGTGATGGACTGGTCTGTTCGCTGATGTTGTCTGATATTTTTGACTGTGTCCGCATTATGATTGTATTGAGGATTGAACATTCGCGAAAGAAAATTTTTAGGTCAGATTAGAGACTCGACTATCGTTATTTTAAATTATAATCAAAGTGTTACGACCTCAAAAGAGTCAAACGCACAAACAATTAAATTTATAACAAATCTCAAAGACCAAAGACGCAGTTAGGAAGATGTATACCGTACACAATGCCAAGCCTAAGGTGCATATATCTGCGATCAGGAAGCACGAAAGCACACGTGGATGCGGGAATGCACTGTCACCGAGCCAATCAACGCGTTTACAAGCGATCTCGTAGCTCCTTGATGGCTTGGCTAAGTATACTTTATCGAGGTGAAGGGGCTGTGCCGCGTACGCATTCCCGCTGTGTGCGCTACAGCAAACGAGGTGCACGGAGAGCCAGGCCAAGAAGGGGTGTAACACATACTTTGCAAACGAGTTTGTATTCCACATACACGGCCTGATGTGTCGTTGACGAATAGGCTTCTAAATGCGGAATTAGCGTAATTAAAGGAACATTACTCTTGGGAGCTTAGGCTTTCGAATGCCGAGGATTATATTCATATTTTTCGATTAATTTGAATCCGGGGATTTTGTTGGAAATATTTTTAGAATGCTAATTAGTAAGGAGGTTAGGATGACTGGAAAAATCTGAACTTTCAGTTATTTTAATTGAGTACATCTTTTGACTAACTATGTGCGATAACCTTAGAATGAACCGGGATTAAGAAAATAATACGTATTTTTAAAAATCTAAAGTAGGTAAGAGATTTATTTATTTCGAGCTTTGACGAGATAATCCAGGTGATTGACTCGTTGGTTCAGAGGGAAGCATCGCCCAGAGGAGCTTGGACGATCAAAGGTGTACGGAGGGAAGATCACGGCTGGGCATGTGGCTTTGCCAATCGGATATGTTTATACGTTCACCGGGGCGCGACGTTCCGAGCATTCGGCAAATATATGTGAGCCTGACACGCTCACCTGTCTGATAATACACACAGTTTTGATATCTGTATGTACCGGTTGCTGCGTGTGTATGATACATCAGCAAAGGTATTATGTCATGGTACAGTTTCAAGTGGTTCTGCTTTCACGTTCTAAATATAATCTCTAGCTTATGACTTATCCTATAGCTTTGGAGATATAACTTGGAATAAAATTGTTTCGAAGTAGACAATAAAATCCGTCGATATTGCTAAACATCTGTTAACAAGTCCAAAGCTAATACATAAAGCAAGACATAAATCTACGCTATGAAATCGTTAAAAATGATCAGGAAAAAGAAGAAAAAGACTATCAGGCATTATCGTTTGGCAGTCAAAGCCAAGAGCGAAAGGCAATAGGCTTACATCTTTCTGCTCGCACGCAATTTCGCTGGCTAAAGGCGGGGGCGCGGCCGTTAAATTAATGGCGCGAAAGGTCGCATAAACAGCTCGGTAATATCGAGCGACGAGCCGCTGCGGTAAATCCTCCCGCGTGACTTCGCCCCGCGATAAGCTCCTCCAAGTATTCCGTCTTTTTGCCGCCGCTGCTCTAGCCGAAGGGAGAGTCGAGTAAAAAGAAAAAAATGAGTATGCACGCAGCTTCCGCACTGTGGTCTTCTGCGGGTCGGACCAGGTGGAGGGCACTCGGTAGGCGCTAAAAGCTTCCGAGCGCGCGCCCTCATAATTTGCGCGAACCCGAGTTAAGAGATACGATCAAGAACTTGTTTTGAGAAACTGCGCGAGAAACGGCGCCACGACGTTTTAGCGGCAGTACAGGGAGAAAGGGGGGGGGTAAATTTAAAGGAGCATGTTTATTGAACACGATGAAAGTCTTGGTGTTTTGAGAATTTAGGGCGCGGATTGAGATAGGGATGGTAGATTATGAATTATGGAGGTACGACTTGGGCTTTTTTTTATTTGGCTAAACCAAATAAATATTTTGAATTGTAGAGTAGAGCTTGTCAATGTCAATTTTTTAAATTTTTTGCGCGGTGCCAGAAGATTCTCGATAGGTCGCAATGTAAATGCGAGAGCTTTTACATTTTCAGCGTAGCTTTTTAAATTTCCCTAGAAAATTTAATGCCTCAGGGCGTATACGTATAATTTTTCGTTTTTCAAATGATGAATATTTTAATCTTTCATTTTATCGCTCACCATAAAGATAATTAAAATATTATCATCCACATAGGACTATGGTGATAATTCAGCATTACCATTTATATGAATCATGTACATCAAACTCATATTTCCTCCTTCACTTTTAATCCTCCACATCGTCGGAGCGATACGATATATAAAGCAACTTTTAAACACGATCGTAACGCGGCGCTCGGATCATATTCCACCATAAAAATAATATCTTAGACCTCACAAAATTACCCTCTTCTAAAGAAAATCTCCAAAACGCACGCTATGAAACGTTCTCAGAATCATCCCAAAAGAAAAAAGAAATGATCGTTACTGTATCCCCGGTCTAATCCCAAAGGGGAGGAGAGAGAGAGAGAGAGAGAGAGAGAAAGAGAGAGAGAAAGAGAGA